>RJWM01019576.1:0-38751 GCA_004363535.1 Dasyprocta punctata | reverse complement strand
GAGCTCACAGCCTCATGCTTGCCAGCCAGGCGCTTAAGCCACTGAGCCAAACTCCCAGCCCTCGTTTTTTGAGGCAGCATCGCACTATGTAGCTCAGGCCAGCCTTGCGCTCACGTTGTAGCCCAAGCCGGCCTCAAACTCACAATGTTCCACCTACCTCAGCCTCCTGAGTGCTGGGATTAAAGGTGTTCACCAGCAGGCCCGGCTGTCTCTTCTGTTTTTTTAATGTTAGCACTTCATGTCCTATTTGTTGATTTCATTAGTCTTTGGTTTAGAAATAATCCATTTACATGAAAGTAATCATATACTATAGAACATACTTTAGTAAATGCAAAAGAATTGATTTTATCCCATGCGTATTATCTTAACATAATGCAATAAAATTGGAAATTAATGGCAAAAGAAAATGCAAAAAACTCTATAAACACATGGAAATTAAAAAACACCTTCATGAAGCTGGGCATGGTGGCACACGCCTTTAATCCCAGCACTTGGGAGGCTGAGGTAGGCGGAGCGTTGTGAGTTCGAGGCCAGCTTGGGCTACAACGCGAGCGTAAGGCCGGCCTGAGCTACATAGTGCGACCCTGCCTCTAAATACCAGGGCCAGGAGTTTGGCTCAGTGCCTTAAGCGTCTGCCCTGGCAAGCGCGAGGTTGTGAGTTCAATCCCCGGTGCTGAAAAAACAAACAAACAAACAACAACAACAAAAAAAAACACCTTCATGAACAACCAATGGATCACAGGTGAAATTAAAGAATAAATTGAACAATATCTACGACCAAACAAACATGCAAATAAAACTTACAGAAACTTGTGGGACACAATGAAAGCAGTCCTAAGAGAGAACTTCATAGTAATGAATTCTCGCATTAGAAAACAGAACAAGCACAAATAAGCAACCTAATGCTATACCTGAAAATGAAGATCAATTCAAGTTCAAAGTCCATATAAGGGAGTAAATAATAAAGAGCAGAGCAGAAATTAATGAAATTGAATCTAAGAAAACAATGCAAAGATAAATGAATCAAAGAGTTGGTTTTTTGAAAGAATAAACAAGACTGATAAACCTCTAGCCAACATTATCCAAAAAAAGGAAAGAAAAACTCAAATTCATGCAATAATCAATGAAAAGGGTCAAATCACTACAGATCCTGTGGAAAGTCAGAAGATCATCGGTAGCTGCTCTGAAAATTTTTACTCAATTAAGACAGAAAACATAGGAAAAATGGATGGATTCCTACAAACATATGAATTCCAAAGCTGAATCAAGAAGATATAAAAATATTGACTAACCAAATATCAGTTAATGAAACTGAAAACGTAATTAAAAAATTACCAGCAAAAAAAAAAAGCCTGTGTCCTGATGGATTCATGTTTAAACTCAGTAAGAAATGTAGAGAAGATTTAAGTCAGTACTCCTTAAACTCTTTAACTAAATTGAAAGGAAAGCAATTCTCCCTCATTCCTAGAGGCAAGTGTTACTTTGATGCCAAAATCAGAGAAAGGCCCAACCAAAAAAGACAACTACAGGCCAGTCTTCCTAATGAAAATCATTGCAAAAATCATCAGTAAAATGTTAGCAAATGGAATGCAGCAAATCATCAAGAAGATTATACACCATGACCAAGTGGGATTCATCCCAGGAATGCAGGGGTGTTTCAACATACACTAATCAATAAACGTAATATATCACATGAACAGAGCCAAAGGAAAGAACCACATAATTATCTCAATAGATGCAGAAGAAGCTTTTGATAAAGTCCAACACTCATTTATGATAAAAACCCTACAGAAAATCAGAATAGATGATATTTACCTCAATCTGACAAAATCATCTATGACAAACCAACAGTCAGCATCATACTAAATGAACAAAAATTGAAAGTTTTCACCCTAAAATTGGGAACAAGACAAGGATGTCCACTATCACTATCCCTACTCAATACAGTTGTGGGAACTTTATTCATAGTCAATTAGACAATAAAAGAAAAAAGGATAGGAAAGGAAGAAGTTAAACTTCTTTATTCACAGATGACATGATACACTACATAGAAGACACCAAAAAGTCCACCAAAAGATTTTTGAATTAATAAAAAATTCAGTAGCATAGCTAGATACAAATTCAACACTCAAAAATTAATAGTATTCCTGTACACAAACAACAAACTCACTGAGAAAGCAATTAGGAAACAACACTTTTTATAATAATAACAAAAAAAATGGAATACTTCAGGATAAATCTAAGAAAACAAACAAAAGATCTATACATCGAACATTAGAGCACTTTATAAACAAAGATCAATGAAGATACCAGAAAATAGAAGCACGTCCCTTGCTCATGGATAGGAAGAACTAACTTTGTGAAAATGGCAATACTCCTTAAACTGTTATATAAATTTAATGCCTTACCAATTAAATACGCACAAATGTAGAGAAAAGATTCCTAAAATTCATTTGGAAATGGGAAAGATCTGACATAGCAAAGGCAATCCCGGGCTACAAAGGCAAGACTGTCAGCATCACATTTTCTGACTTGAAATTATACCACAAAGCTACTGGGATAAAATCAGTTTGATACTGGCCAAAATAAAAATAAAAATAAAAATAAATAAACAGACCTGAGGACCAGTGGAATAGATAAGAAAGAGCACACACAAGTACAAACACATTCAGTCACCTTACCTTTCACAAAGGGGCCAAACATGTTCACTGGAAGAAAGATAGCTCTTTAATAAATGATGCTGGAAAAATTGGCTTTCCACATGCCAAAGACTAAAACTAGACACACATCTATCACCATGCACTAAAACAAAGATCAAATTGACCAAAGATCTAAATATTAAAACAGAAACACTAAGTGTACTGGGAGAAAAGGTAAGTAGAAATTTTTAAGACATAGGGATAGGCTGAGTGTTCACAAACAAAATACAAACTGCCCAGGAAGTACTTTGAAGAATCAACAACTGGGATCTCATTTTTTTTTTTTTTTTGCGGCACCGGGGATTGAACTCACAACCTCCGCCTACCAGGGCAGGCGCTTAAGGCACTGAGCCAAACTCCCAGCCCTGGTTTTTTGAGGCAGGGTCGCACTATGTAGCTCAGGCTGGCCTTGCGCTCGCGTTGTAGCCCAAGCCGGCCTCGAACTCACAACGCTACTCCTACCTCAGCCTCCTGAGTGCTGGGATTAAAGGCATGTGCCACCACGCCTGGCTTGGGATCTCATCTTATTAAAAAGTTTTTGCATATCAAAAGAAATCACCAACAGAGTGAAAAGACAACCCAGAAAATAGGAAAAAATTTTAGCCAACTGTCCCTCAGACAAAGGACTGCTCTCTAGAGCATATAAATAATTGAAAAAAAAAAATCAGGCTCCTGCAATTCAAAGGCCCAGTCCAAAAATGAGCATTTGAGATGGACACGCACTTCTCAGATGAATAAATACAAATGGCAAAAAATATGAAAAAATATTCAACATCAATGGTCATTTGAGAAATTCAAATTAAAAATACACTGAGATTCCATCTCACTCCAGCAAAAATGGCAACCATCAAGAAACTAACCAATCACAAATTCTGGAGGGCTCTGGGGAAAAAGAAACTCTTCTCCACTCTTGGTGGGAGGAATCTCATTTTGGAGATTCCTCATCAACCTACGTTTGGAGGTCCCGTTCCTCTTTGGGGTATTATCTCAGAAGAATTAAAAGCATCATACTACAGTGATATATGAGTGCCCATGTTTATAGCAGTATAATTTGTAGTAGCTAAATCTTGGAAACAACCTAAATGCCTATCAACTGCAGAATGGTTAAAAAAAGATATGGTATTTTTATACAATGGAGTACTACTCAGCTATAAAGAAGGACAAACTTGAGGTTTTTATAGGTAAATCGATGATGTATCTTGAGACCATACTCATAAGTGAAATGAATCAGACTCGTATGTGTGAACATCACATTGTCTCCTTAGTGTAAAAAGTTGAAAGAGTAAATAAGATCCAAAATGTAGTGAGGTTAGAACCATAATACTAAAGACCTTATGGTATCCACTTGCTTGCATAATAAACCGGTAGATTCTGCAATTTAAAAAAAAGATCATGTTATAGGAAATCAAAATAAACAACATTTCTATCATGATATTTCTTAAAGGGAAAAAAGTTTGTATTACTGAATCCAGTAAAGGTTTTTAAATGATGCTTCTAATTTTAAAACAAAATACCAACATTTACAAACAAGCAGTTACTTTCACGGTTCATTATGTACTGAATTTACATGTGCATATATGTATGTTTATTTTTAATAGAAATGATACATACTTCTGGGCATAGCTTCTAAAAGTGTCCAGTTTTCATTAAAATTATGTTAACTCTCAACAGATGCAATCTTGCTGTTTTGTATTTGATATTAATTGCTTCAAGGAGGTGCAATGTGTTTCAAAAAATAAGTATCAAAAATTATTTTGTCTAGAAAATCTAGGGATTCATGAAGCAATCTACAGAGATACCCTCTAGCTTGCAATTCAAGTACCAAACAAACAAGAACCGGGATAAAATTTTCACACCAAAATGTACCGAGTCCTTACTTAGAGGAGTTTTAAAGCAGTCGAGTACCAACATGTGTCTGTACTGTATGTCTTTTGCAACCAAGGTATATAAAACTACCACTCATAAATTATACAAGAAACAAACATCAGATAGGTTGTTATTGAAATTACTACATTGTTTTAAAGTTGGGTAAGAAGACTAAATTTTGAAATTTGAATAATTTAGGAGTCCATCACCTGTCCTATCCCTTCTAGAAAATATTACTCCACAGGTTGAAAGCATTTTAGCTTTTAATTGCTAGTACATACTTACCTTTCTCTGAGTACCAAGGTCCTTAATCATGGGGGCCTCTCTTGATTCACAGAGGGAAGAGGGCCTGCCACTGCAGAGCTGTCAGATACAGGCCATGCTGACCTTGCAAATGGACAGCCATCAGCTAAGTAACACAGGAAGTCTTCAGAAGACTCAGCAACAGACATCTCTTCAGTCCAGATGAAAACAGTCCTGCCAGAAACTTCTGATTTTAGCCCAGGGAGACCTGAGACAAATTTCCAAAAGCAGTATTAAAAAACAATCACTTATATTACTGTAAGCAGTGACATTTTTGGTCTTTTGCTAGTACAGTCATACAAGTCTAACCCAAGCACTTTGGAATTTTATCTATGGTGTTAGCATGTGTCAGTATTATTTTTATCAATGGAAAATATTTTACTGTACAGTGAAGCTATCAAAAGTTCTTCAAAAATGACCCCACCATCGACAAATGAGAAATCTCTTTCCTACATTCTTGCCATTATTTGTTATTGTTTGTAGTGTTTCATAAAACTATTCTAGTGGGTGTGCAATAGTATATTCATCAGTTTGCTGTCACTGCAACAAAACACATGACACAATTAAAACAAGAAGCTGTATTTAGTACACAGTTTGGTTGTAAATATTTCTTTCTGGTTTTATTTTATTTGTGTGTTTTGAGGTAATAAAGATTTAAATTTTGATGATATCTAGTTTATCACAATTTTTCTCTTACAGATCATGCTTTTGGTACTGTATCTGAGAAACCTTTGTTTATGTGCCTTACCACTAAGTTAATTGTTTTTCAAGTCCTTAACAGTTTTTAAATCATAAATGAATGTGAGATTCTGTCAAATGCTTTTATTTTATCTATTAAAATAGTAAGTTTTCTCCTTTTATTCATTTTCCAAATGGCAAAGCACTTTGCAATCAACTGTAAGCCTCATTTAGGTATCACTGGATTTCTCATGCTAAATACATTTTGAGGATTTTTATATTTACATTCATTGGTTATATGGTTTTGTAGTTTTCTTTTTTTGGTACTTATCTGTCTGGCTTCCTATGGGGTAATACCATCTTTATAGAAAGAATGAATTTTGAGATGATTTATCCTCTTCTATTGTTTAAATTATGAAATATTTATACCACTTTTCCTTTGGAAATGTGTAAGAGTCACAAGACATCTGGATCTCAATTTTTGTTGGAAGATTTTTAGTTACTTACTCAATTTCCTTACTCTTTACAAGTCTTTCCAGATTTTCAAATTATACTTCTGGTAGTTTTCTTATTTGGTCACATTCTAGCAATTTGGCTATTTTATCTAATTTCAAAAATTTTGACATAAAATTATTTATAGTATTCCTTTCTAATTATTCTATTTTTTAAGAAGAAAAACTGCCCCATTTCTACCCATGTTTTCCACAATTGTGTACTCTATTTTTCTTTGCTAATCCTGCTCAGAGTTTGTCATTTTAATTTTATTAATTTTCTCTATACTCTTCCTTGTTTTTTTATTTCAGTAATTTATATTATAATTTTATTATGCCTTTCCTTTTGCTTAACTTTAGTTTGGTTTACTTTTAGTTTGCTGCTAATGGTAAACGAGCATATACAGTGGTTATATCCAAGTCAGCTATGCAAATGGGAAGTTTACATTATTGAAATTAAAATTATCTTCCTTCTTGGGACTATAGACCTTTCTTCATGAATACCATGGGGTGGCTGGAGAAGAAAACTGAGTTAGAAAAGAGGGTGAAGTGTATTCAATGAATAGGTCCTATTGAACGCCTCACTACTAAAACTTTCCTTTTCACATGGAAAGCCTTTTGGTGGGAAATCATGTGGCAAAATATATTATCTCTTTCTTGAATTCATCTCAGCACATTCATTTTCATAGCCCTGTTTCAGCTCTATTGTTAAACAATACACTATATATGATAATTTTAGCTGTTAACACATCGAATTACTGTCATACAATTAATAAGAAGCATCTTTGTTTCTTGAAAATGCTTCATTTACAATTTTTGTGTAGAAGCAGAGCTAGAGGGAAACCAGGCCCTTGCCAGCTGTTAAGTGGAGCAAAGTAACTTGGCCTTCCCTCCTACTCTGCCTGCTGCATTCGCCAAGTCCAGCTAATATTTTAACAGCTAATTTCATCACAAGCTGGTGTAGGAATTCTTCCAGTTCACAAGCAGACTTGTTCCAACCACCCAGTAAATAACCATAGGTAGAAACCTTACCAACTCTATCGCAAGACAAGGTCGGGACAGTTTCATCTATTCCCGTTAGAAGCTCCAGCAGATCAGAGGGGCCTTCCAGGTCCTCAGGATCAACATTACCAAGTGGAATCCAGAACCTCTGACTCCTTCACGCCCATTTTACTGTATTTCAGATTAAACCACTTTGGATCCCTTTCTCTCCTTTTTTGAAGGAGTTACAAATCTATTTTTACAATAAATTTTGTAGATGTTTATTTTAATAAAATTTGAGTCTTTCCAAATTTTAAATGTGCCCATTTATTCTCTCTGTATTCTACTGTTGAATAATTGCTTGGAACAAAAGGGACTCTGACTGTTTAGGTTTGGAAAAAATGTGAAATGATAAAGATAAAGTTAGTCAATAATTTATACTTCCCTTCAAGGTAATGCTCAGATGAGAGAAAAAGAGGGGTTTCAAGCAGAGCAAGAAATGGGGTTTTCGCATAAGAGTTTTTTGTGTGATGCTGGGGTTTGCTGTGATTGAAGAGCTGTGACTCATCTATATCTATATGTCTATATCTATATATACTATATCTATACTTACACCTATACCTACACCTAAATCTATGTCTATATCTATAATCTATATCTGCATCTATATTTCTCTCTCTCTCTCTCTATATATATATATGTATATCCCATAAAATCTCCAGGCGCCACTGATTTCAGATAAATACAAAACTTACGCATCAAAAATTTTTCTGATGAAAACCATGATTTGCAAATCGCATACCCAACTGATGTAATTGAAATATGAGTTCAAGTGTACAGTTTATAAAAATAGAAAATATTTGATCATATCCTAAAATGTTCTTAGTCTGCCTCAAGTCAAAATCATAGGCATTTGAACTTTTCATTCACTTCCTTTAATCTGTCCACAGACATTAGAAGCAATTTCTCCCTCGGCTTTAGAATTTTTCATGTCGTTCATATTAATCCAGAGCATACATTCTCCTACAATATTCACTTTTAGGAGCTTGTAATATGAATAGATCAGAGAAAAGAATGGATCAGAATAACTTATTTTTGATTTGCACCGTTTTCTGTGTTTACTTTTTCACTGTGAGTTTAGTTTACTTCTTTCTGGTCCAAGCAAATCACGTAGCCAATTCCGGTTTATTTCCCTGAGATTCTACGGCTTAACCTTCTGTGGTGTAAAAACTGCTACAGTTCTTTACTTAATGGACACTGTCAATTAACTAAAAAATAGATTGATCTATTGAATCAGAAGGGAAGGCTGTAAACTTCTGAGTAGAAAACAATGCAGTATTTGCTTAAACTCCCACTATGAGGATGGCAAGCTCGGGACCCTCCTCAGGTTCACTCAGGCGCTGTTGCTTGCCTCCGTGCCACAGGCCTCGTGATTTCTTCCACCGTATCAAACATTCTACGACTTAGTTTGGCACCTTTGACACTTCCTGCTGATTCAAACAGCTGAATAGAATCATTTGAATGTAAATTGCCTTTTGGGTCACAGGATCTTGGTGGATTATCTGCTGCACTTCAGCTTGAATAAAATCTTTTTTTTTTTTCTGCCTCTTGAAAATGTAAACAAGGTATTGAACCCTGCCTAGTGAAGAAGACAAACAGATAATAATAGATACACACTTCAGTGTATGTATTATTCAGCTTTCCTGTTGGTGCTAAAGAAGGGTCAGCAACTTGAAGTTAAAGGAAGAGAGGTTTAATTTGGCTCAGGGTTGAAGAGCTTTCAGTCCATGGTTGATTGGCTCTTGGGAGAAGGTCACGGTTGAGCAAAATTATTTAGTTCATGATAGCTGTGAAGCAGAGCATGAGAAGAGTATCAGAGATGAAAGGACCAGGGATCAGATATAGTTCTGAAGTCACACCTCTGTGACCTTCTCAGACACAACCAGAACTGTGGTTTTCTAATCCACCAGGTGTCTGTCAAACAGACCAGAGTGACAAGTACTTAATAACCGTCACCCCACATTCACCACATCACATTTTCTGTATTAATAAGAGGCCAACATGTCAAATGATATCCAAAAGTGATCACAGATACTTTGTGAGGAAAAAAAAAAACAGCATATCTAGAATTTATTTTCTTTATTGAACAGAAGACATTGCATAAAATAGCTAACTAAGTGGTTGCACTCAAAGAAGTTAAAATGTTCTGTTTATGGTGGCCTCAATTCAAACATGGAGAGAAGTCCAGAAAACTATTTGACACATCCATAATAAATATTTTCTTGAAGAAGTTTTTGTGATAATCTTGAAATTTTTGAAAATTTTCTTAAGCCTACTCTTCGAATCATGTGCTCCTAACAAATGTACATTTAGGCTATTTAATCAGTGCATTTAGTTTGCTGTGAACTAACTAGCTGCAAATTTGCTCTCACTAGAAGCAATGCAAAAGAAGGGAGGGAGGGAATGGTGGAGGAAGGGAGGGAAAGGTAGAGGGAGAGGCAGAGGAAGAAGGAGAGGGAGAGGAAAAAATGAATGCTAATAGTGTAATAACAAGGAAGGAGTCTTTCAACAACATTTTTCTGCCTGGTGATTTTTATATTTCAAATGTATTAATTGGCTTATGTCCCTGAGTACTGTGAAATGTGATTTTTATAAAGATTAGTAGCAGCCATCATGGAGGTGCTTTAATTATTTTTTGAAATATTTTGTGTATATCAATTTAAATAATAGTTCAATAGATGATTGAGAGCTTTTGATAAATAGAGTTTCTAATGGAATGATTATCAATATGCTATAATGATTGATCAGCTTTAACACTTGTTGTTTAACATGCTCTATTAATCACTTTATTCATCCTAAATTTATCAAGTATCTTTAGGTATAAAAATGGTTAAGTGTCACGTGTGATCTGAACTTCTACTTCTAATGTGTCAGCATTTTTTAAGTCCAGTTTTCTGTTCCTATCTAAAAGACACTACTTATCATTTATTATGAAAAAGAGGAAAATATCTTCAAATGAAATCAATAAAGGTCAATATCATACATTTACACTTAATACTTCTCCATACGTAATTCACTACAGCTATGAAATCTAATGTGAGCTGTTATCATATTGTACCATAGCAAAATTTGAAAAGAATAAGAAATATTGTTGGTATGTATAGTGAAATTTATAGGTAGTACATTAAGTGGAAAATCATTCCTACCAAATAGGTTTGAGATTTTACATTTCATATTCTTATAAACCTTTATGTGTGCCCAATAAATCTCATACAATTTTCTAACTAACGATTCCTTACCTCAACACCATACTCCTATGGTGAGATTAGAGATGTTTGTAGCTGCGGGTCAGACTTTCCATACTGGCAAGAAATAATGAAAAATCTTTAATAATTTTCCTGTTTCATGTGGTTAATAGAAATTCGTAATCCTGCTTAATAGATTTCACAGTTTCTGATGGACTTATGTTACAATTGTTATCATTCCTTTCCTTTTACCATTCCTCTATATTGCTTATAAATTGGTATTTAACGAAAGAAGATTAATTTTGTACTGTGAATTAATAAAGAGTATGTGGAATATTTTAATGTATTAAATATAACAACATTAGTCCCTTTGTCCTTTCATGGAAATCAGAATGAAATCTATCCTGGCCAGTGAAGTAAATGGACCATGGTTTCCAGAACACTTGACTCAAATATTTTTCTACAGTGTGCATCGTCCGTGTGAGAAGAGTGACTGTGTGTCAGGCTGCAGTTCAGCCCCTGCTTGGAACTGCACCTGAGGTTCCAACACAGGTCTAGTGCAAAACAGACCTGTGTCTTCTGTCTGCGCTGGGCGCTATGTCCGACCTCAGAAGATCTGCAACTACGTCAGCGCCCCTACTCTTCTCAACTATTTCTTTTCAAGATTGCACTGAATGTGTCACTTGAACTTTTCCTTTCTTTTTGCAGTTTCATAAAATCTCCATGTCACAGAAACAGAGTTAACCATATTTAGCTCAAATATATGCTCCATTAATATAAGCCAAAATTAACCGGATGGTTTCTATAGAGACACCCTTGATACATCACCTCCAGATATGGTACCTGATTTTTTTCTATACTCAAATCATCTGGCTGTCTCAATGTAAACTATTCATCAGCCAGTGAAAGCAGCAACAAATTTTGTTTTCTCCTTTCTTTCTTTCTTTCTTTCTTTCTTTCTTTCTTTCTTTCTTTCTTTCTTTCTTTCTTTCTTTCTTTCTTTTTAAATAGTAGCCAGGTGAGAGGAAATGCTATTTCACAGTTCTTGGAGAATATTTCTCGGAATCAAGCTTACACGTCTAAGTGAAGTAGATTGCAGGGTGGCTCTAAATGGGTATCACTTGGTTTTCAGCAGGGAAAACGATGAGCCCTGAGGTGCATCATCCTCGTTTTCCAGGTGTAGCCCAGCGCTCCAGCGGATGCTGAGCACCAACGTCTTGATCTCTGTGCACACGACAGTCATTTCTCCTTCCATCTGTACTACACGTGGGGCAAGTCCAGAACCTCAAAGGACATCCAACGAAGCCCTGGAGTTGATGCACGATTACTGCCACATTTCCACTCCCGGAGGGCAAGGGGTGTGTATACCTGAGCTATGTGTTCTGCACCCCTTCTTGGAGCTTCCCAACAGAATTCTGTCCACATCCACTGTGCTAGCTGCTTGCGAGGGTGAGCTTGCTTTGGCCTTCATTATATCTGCAATTGGGGAACTGAATGCAAGAAATTGGCATTCTTTGATGCTCTGTGAATAAAATTGCTCTCTGATGCAGAGATCTTGTGTTTCTTTTTGGAATATATGTGTGTATAAATATGTGTCGAGACATTTCCTTATATACATACATTAATAATTTGAAAATTTTCATCTCCAAGGAATCTCTTTACTTCTTCAGTGTCATGCTACAATAAAAATATTCTAAAATTGTTTAAACATTTTAAAGGAGATTACTTAATAGATTTATTTGAATATTTTGTTTCTCTTATCCTAACAGAAACTATAAACTCACTTTAAACAAAGATAATATATGTCTTCTACTTTACATTTAAACTGGAGAAAATGCTTTCATTTCCACAATTTTCTACACTTTTCTCTCTCTGGGTGTGAGATTTTTGCTATAAAACATTTACAATTTTCTTTGAGAAGCAACTGCTACAGGGGCAATGTTTCTGAGATTCAATATTATCCCATTTTAGCTATATGAAACTCGGGTTCTTTAAAGATATTGACATTTAGTTGAAAGCTTTATTTTCAGTTTGACATGGATTCATGATTATTTCCTTATTTACAAAATGCCTTGTTCTAGTATTCTTTTGACAGTGAAATTTCAGTTCTCCAATATTAACCATACACTACCTAAAATCTCCTCATCTTATCTTTTTAATTCATAGTTGTACTTACAATATGTTTACCTTAATGAGTTAGAAGCAACCTAATTAGAATATCAGACTGGTACTAATAACAACCTCTAAATTTGTACAACTTTGAGTGTATAATAGATTGATACTAATTTATGGCCGTATACTGTCTTTTGATCACTTTCAAAATTTACCAATTTTTGTATTGCTGTTAAGATGTCTTCTTCCTATACACTTTCACCTCTATTAAAAGCTTAATCTCTATATACCAAAATTCAAATATCTCATGGAGAATTAAACACTAAAATATTATCAACAACAAATCTAATGAAGGTATAAATTCAATAACTTCTCTTCCTATTGTTATAAAAGAGAACTACAAGTGATGGTCATTACATCATAACCATATTTTACACTTCTAGTAGGTGAAGATAAGAAAGAAATATAAGATAACCATTATATTTAAATACTTTAGAATTTGTTTCTTATTGTTACTTTGGCAATCATATTGCATACAAATAGCAGCAAGAATATATTTACTAAATTACCTGGCCAAAAAATAAGGAGGATTTTCGTGCCTATGAAAGACATGATTAACTTTAGACAAATTCTTTTTTTTTTTTTTTTTTTTTTTTGGCACCGGGGATTGAACTCACAACCTCGCGCCTGCCAGGGCAGGCGCTTAAGGCACTGAGCCAAACTCCCAGCCCTGATTTTTTGAGGCAGGGTCGCACTGTGTAGCTCAGGCTGGCCTTAGGCTCGCGCCGTAGCCCAAGCCGGCCTCGAACTCACAAAGCTCCGCCTACCTCAGCCTCCCGAGTGCTGGGATTAAAGGCGTGCGCCACCACATCCGGCTCTAACTTTAGACAAATTCTTTACATTTGTGGAGCTTCTCTAACACTGTCCTCTAAATAAACTTCGTACACTGTAAACAGCTTGATTCATGGTGGCTCTTAGGAGAATGTCGGACCAGAAGTCCTCTGTTGCGAGTTATGTTTGCTAAAGTTTGCCCATGATGCCCTCTAATTTCCACATATTTGATGCTGGTTACCACATTACCAAGTCAAGAGCAGAAGATAACTCTGTCAGTCTTCTAAGGCTGCTTTGAAACACCACAAATTGGATAATTCAAGGAACAGAAATACGTTTCCTTCTAGTTCTGGAAGCTGAATTTCCATGACCAAGGTACCAGCAAGGAAGTTTCCCTCCGTGTTCTCCATGACAACCTCCTACTCATTGTGTCCTTCTGTGTCCTCTCTGGGTGGCGGGAAGTCTTTGGAGCCTCGCTGTCCTCCTAGAAGGCCACTGGCCACTTTGGTAGGGTTCCAACCCTGTGATTTCATTTAATCTCTCACCTCCTCATAGGTCATATCTCTGAATAATATCACACTGGTGTTTGGGCTTCAAGCTAAGAATTTATTTCAGGCCATAAAATGACTTCAAGATATCATGCACTGCATTCTTGTGTTTGCAAACAGCTGCAAGTGCAGGTGTGTGAGTGAAAGCATGTGGTTAGAGATGCGTGTGAGGGAAAATGAAGTGTTAATGTCTATAATAAACACAAAGTAGCCATTAAGCCTTATTTGATTTTCTAATTGCACAAATAATAATTTTATAACTTATTTGATATTGCATTCAGGTAGAGGGCCATCTACCTGAATCATTATCTTTATCCTGTGGTAGTCTCCAGTGCCTTCTGTATTGCTAGAATCACTAATCCTGAACAGTGCAGAATTCTTTGCAAGAAGTAGTACTGTTGGTGACTTGGGAAGTTATTAGGTCAAGTAAATATTCCAGTCTATGAATTAAGGAAGAAGTTTCCATGTCAAAGGAGTGTAGTTGGAGTAGAGGCACAGATACACACAGGTATCTGGCTTCTTCCCTGGGTTCAGAAGGCTGATCAATTTTATGTTCATGAGACTTCTGCAAAAAGATTAAAAACTTTGTCACTGTATGAGCAGGGATGGAGCTAGAAGTTATACTTTTTAGTTCCTAAAATTCCTATTGAATAAAGTGCAAGGTAGGTTTTTACAAAGCTACATTTCTTTTCAGCCAAAATATTTCTTTCTTTTCAAAATCTTATTTTTGGTTATATGACATAACTCTCCATTAGAAAAAGACTGTGTTACAAATTCATAATTTCCTGTAACCTTTTGCATGACACTCCTTGGATAAAACCACAAAATTTGAGTATGCTGGATACAAACTCACAATAACCCTTATTGTTACTTATGCAGTGTTTTCTTCCTGAGAATTTAATAAGAAGAGCTTAGCTAATACTGATTTTCATTCTACAGTATCTGTGCATAATGTTTTAGTCATCCTTAAATTACAAGAAGTGAAATTTATGGAAGATTACTGTTTAGCTTTAAACTACAGTACACAAAGATGCTAAAATCTGTGAAGCACTCATAACAGGTGCATTTTGATTATGCACATTTAAAACTGCTTTTCTAAAAGGAATTAGGATGTGTTATGTCCATGCACCAACTCCACAAAGGAATGTAAACATTATGCACTGAAAACATGCACTAATGAAAAATATTTTTAAACAGAAAAACATTTTGCTTTTCTTGTTTAACAGTTACTTGTTTAACATTTACTAATCTCACTCTCTTTCATTATATGACCCTGAGTTAAAGTCACTGTACCTTAGCAGAAATAGCTTTGGTACATATTACCTAGAATTAAAGCAAAGCATGTCCTTTATTAATTGCATACCATGTGATCTCTCCAGGACCAACCTTGCCTATCTATAAATTAGAGTTAATTATAGAACTGGAATTGTAGCATCATTTGGTAGATTACATAGTGTAACGAATCTATACTGATATCTTAATAGTATTTTGCTGGCTTTTTCACTTTTTTCTTCATTTCACATATATTACACAAATTCTTGCTTTTCTCCTCTTAAGTGCCATATGTTGTAGGTGATTTGGCCTGTAGTACCCACTGGGGTTATTTTAGCACATATCAAAGTCATAGACCATAGACATAGAAGTCTGCGGATGGTAACTAAGATCTGGTGTAGCAGCTCTAAACCAGTCAGGGATTGGATCATTTATTCCAGTCATTGTAGAACTTAGTGCTTTGCTTCCGTACTCAAAGCCGCTTCATGCCCTAGAAGAGGCTCCTGGTGCTTCAGCCAGTAGGTCCTTGTTCTAAGCAGGAAGGGGGTGAAGGATGGACAAAGAACAAGCGTGAAAGTGCTCTCTTCTCAATTAATTCAGCCTGCTTTAAAGAGAAGTTTTCTAACTTTACTCAATGCTACTCAACAGATCATACTTGTAGTTCATTGGCTAAATGTAGTTTCAGATATATTACATTTCCACCATGACCAAAACCAAGGCTTTGGAACTAAGGGTGAAGAGAACAATGAATATTTCCTTGCCAGCAACAATCTTTGGCATAGCTAGGATCAATCAAGCCAGGGGAAAGAAGAGAGGGCAGGGGGCTGTGAACATAACTAATGTGTTATGTACACGTGCAATTTCCCACAGTGAATGCAATCATTATGTACTAATAAAAGTAAAATGTTAAAAAGTTAGCATAATGAACATGAAATTTCAGCACATTTCAAAATAACTATGTTGCTATTATAATATTTTTTTTGTTAAAAAGACCTAGATTTATTTTACAAAAGAATGTAATTCACCACATGTCATGGTCTAAAAATATGTAAGTGGAGTCACTCAGACTCTCTGTCTGTGGTTCCAGTTCATCCCTAACCAAGGACCTTCACTGTGTAACGCTGAAACTTCACTGAGAAATCTTAAGTTTGAGGCAGTCACACTGGAGAAGGTGTAATGAGTCATCCCAATGTCTTAGCTACTTTCTCTTCAGTGAGACAGCATACCCAGAACTTGCTGCTAAGGGGGGAAGTTTTGTTTTAGGTCACAGCTAGTAGGGGCTTCTGTCCACAGTTGACTGACCCCAAGGCAGGGTGGCATGGCAGAGCAGCCTTGCTCATGCCAAGGAAGCACAGAGCAGAGAGCGATCAAAGTGGATAGGTGAGAGATTGATCCTCCAGGCCACGTCCAGTGACTCACCTCCTGCAACTGGGCTTCCCTTCCTGACATCACATTAACTAGTCCAGTGGTGAGTATCCCTTCCCTACGGTTTGATCATATCCCAAAAGCTCCCCCTTGAGCTCATGAGGCTTTGGGGAGACACCTAGAGAAAAACCCCCACAAAGCCCATGGAGGCATTAGAAGCCCAAACATCCCATACAGCAAGAAAACTTTGTTACTCATTTTGTTTTATTGAAATTAACCGAAGCTTATGTTTAGGCCTTCTGTCAGAAGTTGCCTGACACTGTTTGACTGCAATAAAGTAGCTTGAATTTAAATGTCAGGGTCCTGGTCAGAGCTCAGGAATGTCATTTACTTGGAGTTCTTTCTTATGAAAAGCTTCTCGGAATACTTGCTTCTTTATGAACTTCCTTCCTGCAGTAAGAGTGATGATTTTGATTAAAAAATAGTAACAGGTGAAATTTATTAAATGCTATATGCCGGCCCGTTCTATGCACTCTGTGTATTTTGATACATTTATTTCATAAGGTTTTTGAGAAAGAGGACTTATTGAGAGCACCAAGTTGGCCCCAAAATAGAAAAGACCTGATGACTGTCTAAGGCAACTTACAGCGACAGAAAATAAATTGATTTCCAGCAGCAGTTTTTGTTACTGCTGAGATGGAGGTTGTGTTTCTCCCAGACAAGAAACATAGGACTTTGTTTCCATGGAGATGCAGAGACTTCTAGAAATCTCCAGTCCTCTTATCAGATGTCAGCTTATTATAAACACCATCAAGGGATAGTGAAATTTTAAATTTTTAAATTTTAGTATTTCCCCTTTTTCTGTCCTTACAGGTTTTCTAGGGGCAAGATCTAGTGTTACATATGGCTTCTTTTATTTGATTCTATAAAGTGAAATTGGATTTTCTCTGATAAGTCCTACTTACTCAGAGAGAAAATATGTAATTTTGTTTTTGTTTCAGAACCAAAATATTCACCTTTGATGAACATAATACCAGTTTTCTCTACCTCAGTGTCCCTGAAACATTGCACTATCACTTTTTGTGGTGGAAACGATTCTGTGCATTTCAGGAGAATTAATAACATTGTTGGCATCCACCCACTAGGGGTCAGCAGCATTTCCCTGGTTATCATAATCAAAACTTGTCCTTGGGTGTAAAAGAAATCCTTGAGAACTACTGAATTCTAACCCTTTAGTTCAATCATAAAATAAAGGTAGATGGTGAAATCAATTCAGCTATAATAAGAAAGATATTTAATATGATCATCCTTTGAATTTCTCTTCCAAAAAAATCAGTGTTAACCAATTAGAATTTTGTTCAGTTCTGTATTCCTCACTTAAGCATAAACCAACTATCTAGTTTGTTCTATATATTTTATAATGATAACTTGATAAATATTGTCAAATAGAAAAATTGTATCACCCCTCCCTTGAATAGGCTGAGAGTCTTGTAAAGCACATACAATAGATTTGTTTCTGCTCTATGGCATGGGATATAAAAGGATAATGAAATAAACCAAGGCTGAAAATGAATGAAACAGTGCATCAAATTGAGGAGGCACTGGGAATCCAGAGAGTTCTCCAGAGTTAGGAGTCTGTGGAGTATTAATTCAAAGTCAGAGTGAGCTAAGAGCCACACATCAAGATGGAGTAATAGGTTGAAGTCAGTCAAGCTGACAAGGATTTAGAAGCCACAGTATATCTGGAGATAAGCATGTCTCAAGTCAGAGAGGAGCCCTGCCTCACTAATGCGGTTTTATAGTCAGCTCCTTATGAAAGATTTCCCAGGGCAGGCTGCTCTATGGAACCGTCTGTAGCAGACACTGAAAATTACCAATCTCAGTTGAAGAAAAAAATGAGGAAATATGTGAATGTATAAATTTTCTTACAGACAAAAGGAAAAAGTGTTGAGTATGTAGCTCATAACTAGAGAAGATTAGGAATATAACAGTACTCTTTGAAGATACAAAAAATTTAAGTGACTATGGAGTTACCGTACCAGAAAAAGAATTTAAAATAAGTTTAATTTCTGACTTCTCTGGTATTCCTTCTTTTGCTCAGGTTTTGTTTAACACCATCAAAACATCTTTGATTAAATATCATGAAATATAAATTTTTTTCAGCATATTAAAAAGAGCGACCAACCCTAATATTCTAATATGACTTGTGATAAAGTAAGATTTTTCATCATTGAAGAGCTCTGGCAACAAAATAAGTATACAGTTGTTTTCCAAAATTATGCCTTTTATCAAAGATATTTTACTTCATTCCGTTAAGAAATTACTCAATGAATGTCATTTTCTTGGTACAAATTTCTATAACATATTTGAAATTTATCCTTTTATCCTCTATATGCGCATATTAGAAGACAAAAATATCTCTCTTCTATCCTTGTTTTCATAAGCATTTTAAATATTATATATGCTTTTAATTACAGAAAGTTGAACTTCTAATTTAAAAATATTTTTGACACAAAACAATGTCATGTATGGAATTTTCTTCACCAAATATCACCAAGGACATACAGAAAGACCGAAATATAAGAAAACGCATATTATGTGTAAGAGTAAAAGTTTCACATGCAGAAGACAGGGGCTCCACTCACTTCCTTTTCCTGTTGCTAATTATATTAATCAGATAAATCCTTTTATTGTCTCTCGGCTAATCTCGTTAACCAAGCTGTCTCTTTAATCTTTTCAATGTATATGCTTAATGCAAGTATATAATTTTATGCCCCAAACTGCACTGGCTATGGTTCTCCATAGAAAGAGAATCCATAGGAAGTGAAGGTGTAATTTTGGAAGGGGGTGATTGGGCAGCCTTGAAGGATGGGAGGCAGAAGAATCTACAAAGGACATCAAGCACTAGAGAGCAGGAAGACCCCGTGGGGAAGACAGCTGCTGCCAAGCAAGTGAGATCAAGGGCGCAGGGCCAGTTCAAGGCCCAAGGTCTGCAGGCCGATTGGAGACACTGGTGTGAGTCTGCACGGGAAAGCTAAGGCAGCTGGAAACTGAACTCTGAAGTGACGGCACCAAAAGACACCTATGTTCGAGCAGACACAAACTCTTCAACATATGTGGCAAAATCTTTCTTTTTTATTCCATGAAGGCCACAAGCCTATTGGTTTGCAGCCAATGTGGGTCTTTCCCCATCTAAGTGCTGGAACATCCCACGATCATACCAAAAAGTGTACATTTTCCATCTGCTGGGCATTTCTTAATCCAATCAGTTTGTTTAGTCCACTCTTTCAAGTATTTTGTCCAGAGAAATCTATTTACAAGGCATAACACCAGAGACATAAACACATGTAACAAATCTGCATTCAGCTTTTGAAAAACTGAGTTTTCTACCAATGCGTAAGTATTAAAGTAACATAGTTTGTTATGAAATAGTGATTTGAGGCTGTATAGCACAAATACTCCACAGAGTGGAAAATCTGTGACTGACTCTCCAGCACTGAGAAAGCAAGGCAGCTCTCTCACCAAACCTCCACAATAGGCAGTGAAAACATAATTGGTGTGCATTAAATTAAAGTTGTGCTCTTAAATTGTAACAAAAGAGAAAAGAAGTTTAGACCCTTAATCAAAGTCAGTAAATCAACTAGTGTTTGTGGGTCTTCACTGCTGAGTACACTTAGTTTCATGATTCTCACCAAGACGACTCCCTAAGCGTGGAGATGCTATAACCACTGATCCTCCAGGGGTCCCACAGCGAAGTTCAGTCAGGGTTCCTCTAAAATGCTCTATGCTGAAGGAATCACATCACACTCTGATCAAGCAGAACCAGTTGAGAATTAAGGCATTAGCATTGTATCCTGAGTTGTTTTAGCTTTGGCAATGGGTAAATTGTGTATTAAATTCCTATTTTGAGTTGTATCCTTCTATATAGTTCTTTTCAGATAAGTAAGACTATCAAAATTAGGATGTTATAGAATGATTTAATTATGAATGGAAATGTGGTATTAAAATTATTTGAAAAGTGGTAAGATTATAAAAACAAATAAAAGGATTTGTATTAAATTATTGTGCAGGAGAATGTATTTCTAAATGTGTATATATTGCTTATTGAGAAGTAATAAATATTCATTTTTCATATTATAATTATAGACTTTTCAAATTCTGTTAAAATAATTGCATCTTGACCTCTTTAATCTGATTTCCACACATTCTCTATTTTTAAAATTTTGCAAATAAAAATATCAACTTTTTCCAAGTCATCTTATGATATTATTGTATGTTATGAATTGAACACATACATAAAACTATTAGTTTATTACCTTTACTTATTTCATAGTGGAATACAGGAAATTATTCAAGGAACTGAAATGGATACATGTCTAAAGTAAATGAAGTATTCAAGAGTTGCAATATCACTAATACTTAAAAATATTGAATTCACAAAGTTTCATGCTTCAAATCATGTATGAAGTATATATGTTGTCTCAGTTCCTTTTCCCCCATTGCTGAGTCAAAATACCCAATGTCCAACATGAAAGGGAAGAAAGGTAGTTTAGCTCACAGCTTGTGGAGGTGTCAGCTCATAACTGACTGGCTCAAAGGCAGAGTGATACTTGGCATAGTGGCAACTGTTCACGGCAGTGGAAGGCAGCAAAAGCAACAAGAGAGAATGAGACAAGCCTCTCTCTCTGTAATACTGGACGCACGCTGTTCACACCCAGTCCTGGTTACTTTAACTTTTCTCTCATTGCTGGGACAAAATACCCGATACCCAAAATGAAGGAAAGAACGGTTTATTTATCTTTCAATTTTTGGAGATTTCAGTCCATAATCAGCTGGTTCCAAGGCAGAGTGGCATGGCACTGGGGCGACAGTTCAAGGCAGGAGCCAGGGCAAAAAGGGCGAGCAAACAAGCCTCTGCTCCTCTCTCTTTTAGTACACAGGCCACACCCATTCCAGGGTGAGTGTAGCACTCACAAAATCTCCTTGCTCTCCTTTGCACAGGATGAAGATACTTACAAAGTAAGAACCCTGGCTCCCTGTTGAGACCCTCAGTTAAATTCTAAACTTCTCAGATTGACACAATTTATCAACCATAACACACCCTTAATCCCAGCATCAGAGCACAAATCAATCAAACATGCTAGATTCAGCCCCATTTGAAAAGACCCTATAATTACATGAGGCTTTGGGGGGACATCCACACACAAACCATAACAGCTATGTTTTTATCTAGATGAGGCTGTGTGTGTTTAGTTTCACAGTTTGATTTAAATTATAGAATCAGCAAAGTAAATTTGCTATGCAATTAAACATAATATTTAAAAAATGAATCCACGCTGGGTTTTTATTAATGAATACACTGACTGCTTCATTGTTCGCTTTTAAATTTGCTTGCTTTTACCAATTAAGAATAGTATCAATATTTTAAAACATCATCACTCTCTGTGATGGCTAATTTTATATGCTAACTTGGTTTGACTAAAATATGCCCGATAACTAATAAAACATGTTTTTCTGTGTGCTGGCTTCCTGTGTTGCAGCACAGGCCCTCTTAAAATAAAGACTCGCTTCAGTTATCCTTAAAAAAATATTCTTGGATGTGTTTGTGAGAGCATTTGTAGAAGAGATCAGTGATTAGTTAACCTAGAAATCAGTCCACTACTATTTGGAAGATTCACCCACACTGACCAGTGCAGTGAGTGCAGAAGAGAACAAAACATTGAAGAAGAGAACATGTTCTCTTCCTGAACTGAGCCCTTTGTCTTGTCCTGCTTCTCTGATTTT
Source organism: Dasyprocta punctata (assembly GCA_004363535.1). Taxonomy (NCBI): domain Eukaryota; kingdom Metazoa; phylum Chordata; class Mammalia; order Rodentia; family Dasyproctidae; genus Dasyprocta; species Dasyprocta punctata. The sequence continues at coordinate 16,576 of RJWM01019576.1, read as the reverse complement.
CAGTTTCAGGATTTCCACAAATACCCACCCTCCCACTATTCTTGGAACTTGGGACTACGGCTGAGTTACACTGGCTTTGCCAACTTTCCAATTTACAGAAGGCTTGCTGTTAGACTTCTCAGCCTCTGTAATCACAGCCATAAATAGCATAATAAATCTCTTCTTTATATACCATACCAATTTTATTCCTCCACATAAACCTGACTAATACACTCATTTGATGCTGTAATTGCTGCAAATATTTTTCTTCCTGGGCTCACAATATGTTTCAGTCACTTGCTTATAAACCAAAGAGTCATTGTCACCTGAGAATATCGTTAACATTAATAAATATAATTCAATAAAATAAGTTAAGTGATGTTGAATTTAAAATATAGAAGAAAAATTGTTAATAGAGATGTGTACAAATTTTCAAACTTTCAGCAGTTTTCTATACACAAAAGTATGCCTTTCCTGAATAATTCAATCTAAAACTAACCTGTCATCCTGCTCCAGGCTCACCGGATGTGATGGCACATGCCTGTAATCCTAGCGCTCCAGAGGCTGAGACAGGAGAATCACCATGATTTCAAGGCCAGCCTAGGCTACATAACAAGACCTTGTCTTAAAAAAACACTGACTTTTCATTAGGAACACTTACCTCTATCTGATATCTTGGTATTTTTCTTTTTTTTCACTGCCTTCAACTACTAGAATTGAAATCATAAAAGAACAAATCATATATACCATTGAAGAAATACTTGACAAATAAATTAAATGAAAGAAAGTGTGATTTAACAATAAAATTATCATTGGTGTGATGAACTGAAACAAAATCTATGTATATAAAAAATTAGTTGCGACAGTCAGAGAAAAAGAATTTTGAGTGAAATGTAATTTTCTCAGGGTCACCTTCAGATTTTATTTTTAATGCAAAATGTTCATTTGAAAACAAAGTAATCATAACAAAATAGATAGTCATATAGCAGGTCTCTCTTGATACACTGAGGTAAAAGTTTTGTGTTAATAATTTGTTGGATATTGTTTCATGTCTATATTTTTTATCTTAAATAATTTTCAGGAATATGCAGTATGCTGATGATTGTTACTGTCTTATTGGCTGGTGTGAAATTGTTATGTTTGATTTTTTATTTTCCTTTTGTTTAAAATAAAAAATAAGGGCCGGGAGTTTGGCTCAGTGGCTTAAGTGCCTGCCCTAGCAGGTGCAAGGTTGTGAGTTCAATCCCCGGTGCCGCAAAAAAAAATAATAAAATAAAATAAAATAAAATAAAATAAAAAATAACAATAATAAAATTAAACTTCCTGGTCCTCCTAATCCTAAAGCATATTCTAAATGGCTTTATATATGAGATGCAGCTGAATTCCAAATTAACTTTATTTTTAGAACATGAGGGGGCCAGGGTGGAGTGGCAGCTTGATGGGTGTGGGGATCCACCCATTGGAATCCTAGAGCACACTTCTAGGGCTGCAGATGTAATTCATGGAGCTGTGGCCCTGGGGCTTTGTGTGGTCTTTGCCCCTTCCTCATTGACTCACGTATGCTCTGCTTCCGGGCCACCATGTGCTAAGCTTCTCTGCTCTGCCATGTCTTTGCACCGTGATATTTATGGTTTGAAACCAGGTGATTATTATTCACTGAAACCACAAATTTCTGAGACAAATTAAAAGTTTTCTTTTTCAGTTGTGTCAACTATTGTGTTCAGGGATGAGAAACGTGGTTAATAGAGAAAAGTGGTAACAGAAGCGGAGTCAGTGCTGTGACACCTGATCATACTGCCTTTGGAGCTGGTGTTTGGGAGGAGATTGTAAAGATTTAAAGGCTCTAGCTAGAAAAGTACCAGAAAGTTACAAGCTGAGTTCGGGTCAGAATTTAGAAGACTAAACAGTAATAGGAATGCAGGCAGTAAAGAGGGCACACAATCAAAAGGTATCAGTTTGAAACAAGGATTCTATTGGCATTTGTACTCAAGACCAGAGATGTTATGCTTTGTCAGAAAAGATTTCCTGAGAATTTTCAGAAGACTGAGATTAGGGATGGTGGACAATTAGTCACATAGAGGAAGCTACAAGACATCCCAGCATTCTCTCTGTGGTAAGTATACTGCTTGCTGAAACAGATTGTGGCCAAACATGAACCAAATGTATAGCTGAGGCCAACATTAGTATAAAACTATGGTTTAAGAATTTTAATCTAGCTTCTTACATCTTCCTTTATTGGACCTCATATTAAAAATGAATCAGATACTTTTATAGGGGCAAGAAAAATATACCTGAAGGGAATCTCAGAAATCAGGAAGACTCTGTCCCATGATAGTTTCAAAAATGCAGAAATATAAAACTTTCATTTGAGAACATCCCTGGGATCCATGCACTAGAAAAAGCTCTTAGGAAATTGCTTTCCTGGATTCATTTCAATCTCTTCAGTTATCCAGGTGCTCAGAGGCCAGGATAGCCATGGTCTAAGGGGGATTCACTACTGCTGTAGTTGATAATAGATGATAGTATCATCTACGGGATCCTGGTTTTACTGGCCTGGAGAATGCCAGAGTTCTGAGGTCAAAGAAGTTTCCACCCATACTTCAGAGGAGCACCTAAGAATCTAGGAAAGAGCCCAGAGAGAGAAGTGCATCAAGTGCTGGGAATGAAGCTAAACATACACTGGAGACCCTTGGAATCTGGAGATACCAGAAATGTGTAATGTCTGCTGAGAAAGGGTGCAGGCCCTGAGTAGATCCAGTCCAAGAGACAGGACATGTGGCCATACGAGTGGCCACCTCCCCCACTTGGCACCTTGCACTTTACTCCTACGTATCCCAGATGTTGGCTGTGGGGCTGAAGGACTCAATAGACTTAATGTTTGCCCTGCGTTTTTGTTTTGTTTTGCTTTTTGTTGTTATTTTGTTTTGCTTTGGGAAGATTCTTGTCTAACTCTCTAGTCCTTATTTTTGCAATAGGAATGTTTACTCTATGCTGTTTTATCTTGGAATGTATAACCAGACCTTTTTTTTTTTTTTTGCGGCACCAGGGATTGAACTCACAGCCTCGCGCTTGCCAGGGCACGCGCTTAAGCCACTGAGCCAAACTCCTGGCCCTGGTTTTTCGAGGCAGGGTCGCACTATGTAGCTCAGACCGGCCTTGCGCCGTGTTGTAGCCCAAGCCGACCTCAAACTCACAACGCTCCGCCTACCTCAGCCTCCCGAGTGCTGGGATTAAAGGCGTGCACCACCACGCCCGGCTCAGACCTTTTAAAAGTTTTTACACAGGTTAATGACTCTGAGTTTATTTTGAATCTTACAAGAGATACTGATTTATACTGCTGAATGAACTCTTGAAACTTTGAGGAAGAGACTATCGTATTTCTTGCTGTACTAAGGACACTCGTATTACATTAGGTAGAATTATGAACTTATTGCTTTATTTGCATATTAATTGTGATTTAATAAGATATTTCATAGGAAACTGGAAACTAGGAGCCAGACGTGGTGGTTAGGGCATAGAATCCTGAATTGATTGGCTTCAGAACACACATATAAATGTGTACTGGGGGGATCATGTGTCGGTGGCTTGTAGCCTATGTCTCATTCATCATCCCTTCCTCCCTGGCAATCTTCTCCTGCTTTGCTTCCAGCACTTCATAAACTAAACATCTTCACTCTCTCTGCCATGATGTTTCTGCATTTATACCAACTGACATGGAAGCAAGCCAGGTCATCAAACTGTGAGCAAAATTAAACCTTTCTTCCTTCATGTCGTGTTAGGTGTTTTGTGTAGTTATACCAGGACCGACTAATAAAGAACAGCGATACAGTCCCCTTTCCAGTTGTAAGGAGACATTTCCCACTGATTTCAGCAGTAGAAGAAATGTGTGGCCCTCAGCTGAGATGGCCAGACCGTCTTGTGGTGGCCTTAGTGTGACTGCCAGTTGCTTGCCCATTCTTTAACTTGAGCACAGCATTGACTTTGGATTTTAGGAGAAAGAATGTTTCTCCTGACTACACAATTTTCCTTTTCCTTTTTGCCAGTTTTGCACATCCTTGAAGGATTACATCAGGCCCATTTTGTTCTTCTATTATTGTCCTTTTCAAATAACTTAAAATATTTACTAAGTGAATATTTTTAACTTGACCCACTTGATAATTACATGCTCTCTAAAATTAGTTCTTGACTGTATCATGAGAAAAATGGCGCTTCAAATGATGTTGGAGTAACTCTCACAGTATTACCCAGGCGATACCATGTTTATTAAATGAAAATTTCAAAACTATAAAAACATTAGATTAGACATTAGTTAATGTTATTTTATATTGAAATAGGAAAAGTTTGTTGAGTGTTCCTTAAAACACAATGCAAACACATTCGCGAGACAAGGGGTTCAGATTCAAGCCTATTTCCCAGGAAAATTTTGTTCTTTTAATTGTACTCAATATTTGTGGCCAATATTGTACTGACAGAATCTCCTACTTTATTTGTCAAATTACATGCACATGAATAGTGTGGTTTCTTCAAAATAATCAAAGTTTAAATTCTGTCAATAGTAACCATACTAGAAAAGCTTTCATCCTTATGAACAGTTTGCATTGCAACCAATAATGATTTAATCCTAGAAACCCTGTTATTATCTAACACAATGCTATATTTTATGAAGATCTCAGTATGGGAGAAAATCACTGCTTTAGTCAGTCTAAGCAGTTTTCAACTTGATTTTCTGCTTGACCTAAAACTTACAAATGGATTTTTATTAGCTGCTCTTTCCCAGTGCCCTTTCTCTTCTTCCCATCATGGAGTACAGTAAACTTTACACTTTCATGGAGACTTTGGACAGAAAAAAATGGACTATGATTCTTACATTTTCAAATGTTTCTTTTAAGCATATTTGTTAAGGTTAATAGATTCTGTAAAACCATGAATGTATTTTAAACAATTGCCTAAAGTGCAAATTTCTTTCATTATACCTGCACTATTTTATAGTGAGTTCTTTGAGTTCAGGACATGCATTGCATATATTTCTCTCTTTCATAACTCTCAGAGAACTAATTCCACTGCTTTCCAAAACATCTAGTGGATTATCACAATGTCTTTAGGTAAATGGGTTATTAGGTACCACTGAGTTGTACCTAATGAAGTTATATTCTGTATTTTCTAAGTATTTTACTACTTTTCTTTTCTCAGTTGCAATTAACATGGGCATTTTGCTTTGAATGAGAAAGATGGATAAAGTATGGAGGCTTACTTGGATTTCCTTTTGCCTTGATAAAACAAGACAACAGCATTTTCAGTAATTGCTAAAAACTCGTAACTTAAACTTCCTTGATTCTTCTTCGGGAAGGGTAAAAGTCTTGGAAATTAATGAACATCAAAGTGCAGAATTCATGAAATAAAACTGTTTTTCCCTGAGTGCTCACTCACCCTTTACTCTATGTGAAATTATAATATTCCCATGTTCTGAAGTCAGTGAAATACTTCCCACTTTGCTGGAAACAGATTTTCTTGCACTCTTCTTTTAAACATTGTTTTCCTCCCCTGAAGAATTAATGCTGAGAGAAAAGCACAATGATAGTATAATTTGACTTCGAGAAAAGATGTACCTTTCTTCACTGGAAGCAATCCAGGAAACAGAAAGTCTTATGCACTTTGTGAAAATGTGCAATTCCTAAGTTTATTCCATGAATAATTTGGCAAGATTTATCAAAGTTAAAAAATAGACACTGAGCTAATCTAACTTGCAAAAATACTCTCAATCTACACCAAGATGCTTGCAAGGGGATTCTTGTAGTAACAGCACTTGCATTTTAATAAAACTATTATAAATAACCAGAATACCTATCAGGAATGTCATCATTAAGAGTTATATGTAATTAATGCTGTAGAATACTAAGGAGCCATTGGAAAATCAAGTAGGTCTTCATACTGATGTGGATAAATCAGTAACATACATGTTGTTATTTAATTGCAAGTTATGTTGCATTTATTTGATTTAATTAAACTATGCAGTGCATTCTGAGAACTTAGTACCATTCTAAGTGCTTTAAAAGTATCAATATTTGTTTTCTATATAACAGTTTTCTAAAATGGGGCTGTTACCCTTATTCCCCCATTTTCCAGAGGAAGCATATGAGATATGCAGCAGTTAAGAAACTGGAATATGAAGCCACACAATTTCTCTGTAGAATCTATTCTTACACCATGCAGGTACTGCAACTGAAAAAAAAATGTTGAATAATTCTGTATAGGTAAAAACTTGACCTATATTCCTTTTTTTTTTTTTTTTTTTGTGGCACTGGGGATCGAACTCACAACCTCACGCCTGTCAGGCAGACACAATCCTCTGAGCCAAACTCCCATCCCTAGTTTTTTGAGACAGGGCCGCACTATGTAGTTCAGGCCGGCCTTGCTCACACAGCAGCCCAAGCCAGGCTCGAACTCACAACGCTCCACCTACCTCAACCTCCCAAGTGCTTTATATGTGTTTACGTGGCCACAGTACATACATTTCAAAAGGTGCTTTGGACAGCAAAATAGTAAATAAAAATTATCTCTCCTGGTAGGCACTAACTTGAAAGATATTAAATAATTATTTTTTGTTTTTAAATTCTGCATTGTTTTGCATTCTTTTGTAACTTGTCTATTCAGTTTTCCCATGTCTGAACACAAAATCTGACACCCACAATTTTAAAGGGGATTGGTGTGAGTGGTTGAGAGCCCATGGGATTCAGGCTGGGGTGTGCTACTCCCAGGCAGGAAAGTCGAGGAATGTCAAGGCTAAGGAAATGGAGGAGCAAAGTTTAGATCAAGGTAGTTGGAAATCTGAGCAGGGAAACGGTGACTGAAGGAAAGGTTTAGGACCACAAATAGTACCCAAGATCATCCTCGGTGATGCACCCAGACACACCCAAGAGCATTCTTTAGTAACATGCTGGGAGTTTTATAGTGCAGTGAAGTTGGAAATCATGATGAACAGTCAAACCTTGATAACACTTTGTAGTCCACGGTAGAATCCATTGACATGTGTTGGATAATTATTTCCAGTCCTACTAGGACAGTAGTGAACACAGGCACTGAGTGAGCCCTAGTGTTGGTCCTGTATCAGGAATAAAAGAATGTATTTTTTCTTGGATCATAAATCCCTCTCACGGAAAATGGTTGAAATGAAGATGCCAATGCATTTGTAGTTTATGTTTTCTTAACCTTAGGATTTTGGAAACAGAAAAGAGACTTAGATACTCTTTGAGACTAAAATGCACTATAATCAAATATTTCTGAAACAAGTAATTAGGTACCATTAGTCTTTTTATCCCTATAGACAAAAATGACATATACTCAACTAATGTTTTTAGAAAGCAGTGCTAGGTACACGTTCAAGGAAATAAGAGGTATATTAATTAAATATTATTCTTCAAAAAGCTAATGGGCAACTTGTCATAGAATCCATACCTCCTTACATTCCTTGCAGTGCACAGCACGTTGCGTCTCTCACTATGTAAGTATAGAAAAACAAAAATAACTTTGACATAAAGCTATTGCAATGATTTCTATTATCAAAATAAGCAGATAACTCACTATATCATAAGACTTCAAATAGATTATTCCAAAGTTTTCCTGAAACACTTCTTTGCACATTTGGTCAATGTATAGTTAATACAAACTCAAACATTATGATGCATTTTATGAATAAGTATAGAAAAATGAAAAATAACATGATTTGGAACTATATATTATATGAATTCTGCCCAGAAGCATTATAATGGTTGTGATAAAAATTTGCTTAAACAAATCTCAAAGCATAACATTGACTCAAGACAGATCACAGGCCTATATCTAAAATGCAAAAGTCAGACTCATAGAAAAGGGTATGTATTGGTTGATCCTGTGTCCCCTCAAGGACTCATAGTTTGGACAGGGCTGAGTCTGGGCTTCATGATTGGTTTGTTGTCTAGTGCTGGGATTGATGGTGTGAGTGCTGCACCCACCCAGCGGTGGAGCTGACATACGGAGTAAGAGCAGAACAAATGCGTGTCTGCCTCTCTTGCTTTCTGTCTCTCACTGGTTCACCTTGCTGTTTGGTGGCCACCATGAACAGCTGCCCCTCCACGGCACACTGCCTTGGAGCCAGCTGAATATGGATGGAAACTCCTGAGAACTGTAAGAAATAAACCTTTCCTTCCCGAATTTTGGGCATCAGGTATTTTGTCTCAGCAACGAGTGAAAAAGTAACCAAGACAGGGTAGGAGAAAAATCTATATAAATTTGGGTTTGGTGAAAACTTTTGAGTATAACAGCTAAGATACAATCCACGAAAGAAAAAAATGATAACGTGGACTTGATTAAAATTAAATAGTAATCTGCAAAATACAATTTCAGGATCATGCAAAGATGAGAAACAGGTAGGGGATAATATCTGCAAAAAGATATCTGACAGTGTCTTACAAATAAACGATTATCTCTTAAAATTCAAGTTACTACAACAGGCACATTCTTACAATATGGACAGTAAAGCTTAACAGAATAAGGTACAAACATAACATATAAATATGTGCCACCAGTTTGAAGAGTAGCCATGCACCTCTTGAATCATGTTTGCAGTAGCCTTGGAAGGCCAAGATAGCTAAGTACAGAGAAATGATTAATAGGGAAACAATTATCTAGGAGACTCTTCTCATGAAAGTGTCTCAGAATCTCCCTTATAAAATGAGAATTTAAAACTTTTGCACCCAAATATTGTCATAGTGGATTCTACTTTCTTTGTAATGACCTCAAACATCATTCTTCATGTACAAAGTAATTTTTTTCTTTCTAATGGCCTTAACTTCTTCTGCAATCACCCTTCCTTTATCCCCGATTTTGCATATGACTTCTTTTGGTACAACATTTAAGTTTTTCAAATTGTTTTGCTCTCCTTTTGACCCTAAATTCTAATTTATATCTGACTAAAAGCAGTCAGCCTTACTCATGTCAGATCTGAAGTTCAGCTTATCTGGCAGATAAATTAGGCTACTACCCTTAAACTCTACTTGTTGCTAAGATTCAGGATACAGGTACATTTTAAGCAGTGTGTTTTTCTCTTTTTCTTTTTTTCCCCCAAACTGTAACATGCATAACCACTTCACAACAGAGTCCCAGGTTCCCAAGTGAAACTTTATGAGCCTGACCTTTACTGTCCCCATTCCTGTCAGCTTCTGGCCCTTTGATCTCTGACCAGAATCAACTGATAGGCTTTGCTTACAGCATTCTATCATTTCTCAATTCCATTTCTCCAAATCTTTCAAAATCTTCCCACAAACACATTCTGAAAACTACTGACTTGTATGGTCACATACAGTTAAGTACAAAATCCCCAATTCTCTTTTACCAATTGTCTACATTACTGAGCTTTCACATTGCTGGTACAAAATACCTGATACTCACAAATTAAAGGCTCAAAGTTTCAAATAATTCACTTCTTGTTTGGACGACTGTACCAAAAACATCATGGAATGCCATGGGAAAGCAAAAATGCTTAGTTCGTGTTGATGGAAAAACATATGCACCATAACTAGGGCAGAGAAAGGATAAGTTTTTGGAGTATTCAGAAGGAAAGTGAAACTATTCTGTACAATGAAACAACTCTAAAATGATAGGTGAAAATGTACATATTATAAATTTGAATGTATTGCATTAGTTAGCTTTATCTCACTATAAGGGAATATGCAAGACAATTAACTTACAAAGAGACAGTGCTTATTTTGAAATGTGATTTTTGAAGTTCTAGCTCAGGATTAAGTGATCCATGTCATTGAGCCTGTAGCTCATGGTGCACCATCCTAGGAGTGTGTAGCAGACCAAAACTGCTGACCTCAAGTACAAGGTGGCAGAAGAAAAATAGGAGACGAAGGCTCCCAATCTGCTTTGACTAGGGACCCTTCCATTAGGCTACTCCCAAAGGTCATAGCAACTCTTAACAGAGCACCCCTGGGAACAACCCTTAATACTTGTATGTTTGGGGGGACTACGAAGCAAGTCTCACCACCCACAGGATGTACCAAGGATAAACCCTAATTTATGATTGTGGGTGACAGTTTTGTATCAAAATACATTTATCAATTGAAAAATTGTACCTCCATAGTACAAGATGTTGGTAGTGAGGCAGGCTAACCATGTGTGGGACGGCAAGCACAAAGGGCATTTCCATACCTTCTGCTCAGTATTACTGAGAATCAAACACTGCTCTAAAACTGTCCATTAAAAACAAAATAAAAACCATAAGGCCTTCCAGGCTGGCACTGACATAGCAACGTTCTAAAGAGCAGAAGTTCAGCTTTTCTAGAATGATTCCTGTAGTTTGCCTTCTCGTCCTTTTTTCTTTCCTTCCTTCCATTCGCTTTTGTCGCTTCCATGAGGACAGCCTCTTCCTGATAGGGTGCACTGTATCTAATGTGTTGCAGTTTATGCATTGTGTCAACTTGAGAAGTCTAGCAGCCTAATTAAGTAACTTAGCAGCTCTACATCCTAGGGTTCAGAGCACAGTTACCTGGTCATTGTTACAATTTGAGAAGGTCAGAAGTTTAACTGAAAGACTGGGGAGGGAGGCAGGGGTCTTACTTTATAAACATCCTCATCCTGTGCAAAAGAAGGCAAGGATGTTTATGAAGCTACACCCACCCGGGCGGGGCCGGGGGGGGGCGGGGAGTGTCCTGTGTACTATATAAGGGAGGAGAAAAGCTTGCTCTTGCCCCCTTTTACTCTGGCTGTTTTTGTTCGGCTGCTGCCTTGAAGTGTTGTTCCTGTGCCATGCCACCCTGCCTTGGAGCCAGCTGACTGTGGACTGAAACCTCCAAAAACTGTAAGCTAAATAAACCTTTCCTTCCCTAATTTTGTGTGTCAGGTGTTTTATCTCAGCAACGAGTAAAAAATAACCAAGATACTATGGCCGTCTAAATTTACAAGTGTGTGTATTTTATTCACAAAACTTTACTTTTGTGGGCTTAGTTTTCATTTTAGGATGACAACCATCATTGTATCTCCCATAAATAGCATCTAAAATTATCTGCTTCCTAAATACTTATTAGATAATAAAATTTATGTCATATTTCTCAATTCCTATCACAAAGTAAAAAACTAATTGATATTTCATGATATTACATAAATATAGTATGCAGGAGCTCATGCATTATTCTCTATTTTCTGTAATTATTCTTGTTTTCTTACATGTAAATGCCCTCAAGTCTGAGCCGTAATCTTAAAAGGCACAGTCTTGAATTCCTTAATTTCAAATGTTCAAATCTTAAGGGATCAAATTCCCTAAATTCTAACAAGACAAAATGTAACTTCAAAGAAAAGTTGAAAAAAAGTCTTTTGGGGGTCAGGGTGTAGTGAGCAATGTGAAAAATTTATCCGCATGCACTTTCTATGTGAAGCTTCACTTTGTGAAACTGTGATTCAGAGTGCAGGAAAAAGAGCTCTCTCTTGATTTTCCCATCTTATGTGCCAAGATCCTGTGTCATTTTCAGTCTGCAGTGATTCATTCTGAACAGACCATAGATTTTGGGCGAACACATGATCACTGGTGTCTTCAGCTAAAGGTGGCTTTAACTCATTAGAGCTACTGGAATTTCATGAGCTGAAAGGAAGCATAATAACAAATGACACACTGAAATTTCTCTTTTACTATATTGCACTGCCAAAACAATGCTTATGACTTTTGATCTCTCTTATACGGCCTGTTTCTTATGAGAATTTTTACTTTGTTTTGTTTTTGCTATTCAGTATTTCAATATATTTCAATTAATAATTCAGGATAAGGAATTTTGGCTCTATAAATTTTAATTTTTCAAATGCTAATGTTTGGAATTTTTGCTTTCAGAACTGTATTTTTTGAGTTGTGACTGCTTGCCTGATCAAATGTCATTTTGAGCCATCAATAATGTCTTCACAAGCCGGGCATGGTGGCACATGCCTTTAATCCCAGCACTCGGGAGGCTGAGGTAGGCGGAGCGTTGTGAGTTCGAGGCTGGCTTGGGCTACAATGCGAGCGTAAGGCCGGCCTGAGCTACATAGTGCGACCCTGCCTCGAAAAAAACCAGGGCCGGGAGTTTGGCTCAGTGCCTTAAGCGCCTGCCCTGGCAGGCGCGAGGTTGAGAGTTCAATCCCCGGTGCTGCAAAAAAAAAAAAAAAAAAAAAATGTCTTCACTGAATTTCTTTCTAGTATTTTGTCAACACTGTATAATGAAAGGTGTTTTAAAAGTAAATTGCTTTAGATGTTTTGTGAGGATATTGTTCAGAACAGTACTAAGTTAGGAATAGTACATTCGTTGGGACAGGAAAAGATATTACCTCCAGGGATAGAACCCCTCAGCAGACATTTAGTTTACATTTGTTTTGAATAAAGTGAATCAAATTAATTTATTGCTTCATATTACAATGACTTCAATTTTATCATTTCTATAGTTTAACTACATATATATATATTTTTTTTTATCACCCATGTAATTTACAAATTGGATTGCAATGGTTGATACATTGTTTAAGGTTGACAAGTTTAGAAGTTTAACTAAACCACTCAGCAGGGAACCAGGGTCCTCACATTGCAGCCATCCCCAGCCTGTGCAAGAGGAAGGCATGGAAATTTTGTGACTGCTGCACCTGCCTTGCAGGGTGGTAGCCTGTTTACAGTATAAGGGAGGAGGTGAGACTTGCTCTGCACCCCTCCTACTTCTGCTGTCTTCTGCCCTTTGCCACCCTGCCTTAGAGCCAGCTGATCATAAACAGAAACTCTACAAACTGTGAGCTAAATAATCATTTCCTTTTCTTTATTTTCGGTGTCAGGTATTTTGTCTCAACAATGAGAGAAAAGCAACCAAGACAATAAGATACAAAATTTGCAACAGATACTGAGAAAGGGAAAGAAACTGCTCAAAAGGAAAGAACAACTGGGATGGGGGAAAGAAGAAAAGAAGGGAGGAAAATGAAGAAATACATGTATGTATATATAACCACTAACATAATTATACTACTAATTTCTTTTTGGTCATTGAAAAAGTCGGTCTCTGCTTATATTGGTTGATTAGTTTTGTATGCCTATAACTTGTAATCTGAGCAACTACTTTGAAGACAGTACTCACTATGATAACCATTGTTGATTTTCTATTACCCTGTTTTGAAATTCTGTATCGTTTTTAATTTTTTCTCTCCTCAAAATAAAATAAAAAAGGAAACAAAATTAATTGTAGAATAATTGCAATTGTGAGTAGATAAATAAACTGCGAATTTTCAAAGAATGTAAATATATTTTCAAAACAACTAGAAATTGATTACATTTTCTAAATTTAGAATAATCCTGCTTTCTAAAGTTACATTACAAATACCTGCATTTGAAAAGAATTGCTTTTAGAGTAATGTATACTAGAACATAACCATTAGTTTTACTAATGCACTATGAAAAAGAGTAAAGACACATCTAAGAGATGAATTTGCATTTTTTCTGAAATATCTTATAAACATGAAAACATATCAAAATGAAATGATATAATATCTCAAATTGTTATTACAGAAAAAGTGAAGTCTGTTTCCAATTAAACATAAGTATCCCCAAATTCTCTTCAAAAATGCTATATTTGCCTTACTGGCAAGATGCAGATGTTACTTTTGTGTAGAAGGTAAGACAGAAAATTGGATCACTATTTCTAATGGTGTTGTCTCCTGTCTTGATTGTATTTTAATACGTATAGTGTCTCTAAAATTGTCTCTTCAACTGACACAATTCAATTTACTGTTGCTCATTTTCTTTTATATTCTAGTTTTAATACCTGGGTGAATTTGGAACAAGGACCAGTATGTAAAGTGAGCTATTACCTACAGAAAGTTGCAAGAAATACTTATGAAAGAATGTTAAAGGAAATTAGCTAAAGGAAGGAGATAAATTAGAAATACCTTGTAGTTTTGTCTGGATTACTTTTAGTAGATTTCATTTGGCTAAATGAGTGTTTCACTGCAAAATCACATCCCAATAACTATAAGTAAAAGATGTTGATATTGCTAATACTAGGATAGTTTAAAAATTTTTATGGTTGCTATGTGTGATTTTAGAAATATTACCTATTTTATTTTAAATATGTTTTATTCCATCTTTGTTTCTTACTTATTTCTCTTCCCCCTCTCAGATTTAACCCTATCCTTTTATTTTATTCTTTATATAGTACTAAAATATAAATCTATAAACATTCTTACAGAAATCTGAACAAAAATTTATAAACATCCTTAGTTATGTGCTTACATCTAAACAGATGCTAATTTTTCTCTTGCATTTTTACATTTTACAAATATTTTGCAAAATTAGCGTCTTCACTCTAAACTACTTCAGTGTCATGTTTACTACAAAAATTTTCCATGGTGCATGAAGTTTTAATGTACTTTGTGCTGCATATACTTTTCATTAAAGAGGAAAGTATTGTGTTTTAACTCTATTTCACATATGATGTTATCCTTGTACTGTATATCTCCAAATGAGTGTCATACATTCAGACAATGACCATTATGTATGGGCGAGAAAACTCACTTCTGCAGGAATATTGTTTGTTTGTTTCTTCTGTTACTTTCTTGTTTTATAGCTTATACCAGCTTGGTAGGAGTTCAATTTCAATCTCACCATGCATTTTAAAGAAATTTAACATAAAAAGTAAAATATCTACAAAGACAAAAATCTGGCATTGGAAATTTTAATATTTCCTTTTTGATGAAGAAATAAATGTCCTACATTTCTTTCTGGAAGGAATTTTGTGTTAATTCCTAAACCACCGGTAATACTGAAAATGCAGAATGGCATCATCTACTATTTCAACTGATCTTCAAGATGTATGTTGTACCTTTCCCAGGAAATCCAGAGAAACTGAGCACAGAAGTGTACTCAAATTATAGGAAACAGAAAGAACATTGTGCTATTGCCTGCATTTTGAGCGACAGAGATAGAACATGCTGTAACAGGAATTGAACTACATAATCATCCACTTGACATTTAAACAATCCTTAATCAAATGTCCTTTGAGAAATACAAAAAGGGCCGTAAATTGCACGTGGCACATCCTAACACGATGGTGTTTTGGAATCAAAAATGACACTACATGAAAACACTTTTATTAAATACCTTCTGTGAAATATTAAAAATTTCTAATGTCATGCATTCACATACAGAGTTTCATAAAAATCACAGTGGTAGAGAACTAGCCTGGAATGTGCAAAGTCATGTTCTTTATACCTATAGCCAAAAAAAAAAAGTCCAATAAATATAGATGGAAATTAAATAAATTCAATTAAGAAGATAAGATAATGAAAAGCAAATCATATATGTTGTTTTTGCCACTTTTAGCACATATCAATTGTGCTTATTAATGAGGTTCAGTGTGATATTTCCATTATCATCAGCCTTTTCCCACCCTTTCCTACTCTTTCCAGACTCTATTAATTACAATTCTACTTTGAGGCTGACCGTAGTTTCCACACACGAGAAAGAATGTGTGGTAGTTCTTGAGGGACATTCTCCAAAAAAGCACTACTTCAGTTCACATATGCACAATAGTCATGGATGTTACATGGATTGTTGGGGATAGTTCAGTAGTTCAGTGGTTTGAGGGACTCACCAAATGCCATTGCTTTACAGAAGAACTGTTCTGGAAGCAGCCATTGCAATTTTGATATTTTCATTTCACAGAATTCCCCACAGATTTATTTAATTCTTCAAGAATTTTTTAGAAAACAGTTGCTCTTATACATGCTTGCGTGTGTGTACATCCACACATGTACCAGAGGGTAAAAAGACCAAGGATAATTCCAATGCCAGGTTAAAGTTACAGTGTAACTCATAATCTATTTTGCAAACTAGCAGTTTGCTAGCAAGAAAGAGATACTTACAATTAAAGCACATAAAAGAAAATTCCACCTTAGCTAGAAAGAACAAGCGTTTTAACCGTCATTATCAGGGATTTCACATGTCCATGAGTATTGCTACCAGAATAAGTGTCAATCCATAATTAGGTAGAATGTCCCCAGTTTAAAATGTATTTGTTTATTTATTTATTTATTTTTATTTTAAGGAGGATAAAACAGAATAAAACCAATCAAAACAAATCAATGTAAGAGTTACAAAACTTCAAAATATTACAAAATCAAAGATAGTTATCATAATGCCTTTTGATATCTTCAAAATAGCTGCAAATAACTTCAGACACAGTAAAAGTCAAACAACAGAATAGAACAGAAACAAAAATCAGGCCCCTAAAATTCAAGGACCCAATCCAAAAATGGGCATCTGAGATGAATACACACTTCTCAGAGAAAGAAATACAAATGGCAAATAAATATATGAAAAAATGTTCAACATCAATGGTCATTCAGGAAATGCAAATTAAAACGACACTGAGATTCCATCTCACCCCAGAAAGAATGGCCAAGATTAAAAAATCAACCAACAACAAATGCTGGAGGGGCTGTGGGGAAAAAGGAACTCTTCTCCACTGTTGGTGGGAGTGTAGACTGGTGCAGCCACTGTGGAAGTCAGTGTGGAGATTCCTCAAGAAGTTAGGATTAGAGATCCCATTCAACCCAGCTATCC
>RJWM01019575.1:0-38780 GCA_004363535.1 Dasyprocta punctata | reverse complement strand
GGAAAGAGAAAAGGGAAGAGGAAAAGATATAAACCTGTATATATGTATATGTAAGATAACTAAAAAGAACACTGCTGAATGTATTCGTTATTGAGAAAGAACAATTAATACTCATATGATTAGATCAATCTAGCATGTCTATATCTGATAATGTAAGAAACCATTTTAAAGATAACGATGCGTAATATTGCAACCATTGTCAAGCTTCTATCTACCGGTTGTGTAAACCTGCAATGTTGTGTATTTACTCTAGTCATTTGCTTGTCTCTTTTGCTTGTTGTTTTTACTATATATGTCATCTTTTTTTGTTGTTGTTGTTGTTTTTGTTTGTTTTGTTTTTCTTCGCTCAAATAAAAGAAAAAAAAACCCTTTTGAAGGTAACAATATGCAATATTGCAACCATTATCAAATTCCTATCTTGCACCAGAGATCAAACTCACAAACTTGTGCCTGCCAGACAGGTGCTTAAGCCACTGAGCCAATCTCCCGGTCCTAGTTTTTTGAGGCAGGGTCTCACTACGTAGCTCAGGCCGGCCTTGTGCTCACGTTATAGCCCATGCTGGCCTCGAACACACAACGCTCTTCCTACTTCAGCCTCCCGAGTGCTGGGGACTAAAGGCGTGTGCCACCACACCCAGCTATTCCTATCATCTTGTTTTGTAAACCTATAATGTTATTGTACTGGATTTGTTGTTGTTGTTTATTTGTCTCTTTTGCTTTTTGTTTTTCTTTTCTGTGTCTTTTTTCTCTTAAATAAAAAATAAAAAATTTAAAAAAATAAAAACCTGAGAGTTAGTAAAAAAAAAAAATTTTGAGGAAAAGGGGCCAGAAAAAATCAAAGTATGTTATTTAAGTATGCTCACTGTCTCTTGTCAGTTTTATACTTTTCTAACTGCTGAGACTACGCAAAAGCCAGTAACAATATGTGAATTTGTACTTGCACATGCAAACAACTGTAAGAATCCCATAGTTGCTGCATACTGAATAATTTGATCTGAAGGTGAGCTTTCAAAATATGGAATAAAGCCGGGCATGGTGGCACACGCCTTTAATCCCAGCACTCGGGAGGCTGAGGTATGAGGACCGTTGTGAGTTCGAGGCTGACTTGGGCTACAACTCGAGCGCAAGGCTGGCCTGAGCTACACAGTGCGACCTTGCCTCAAAAAACCAGGGTCAGGAGTTTGGCTCAGTGACTTAAGCACCTGTTTGGCAGGCACGAGGTTGCGAGTTCAATCCCCGGTGCCACAAAAAAAAAAAAAAAAAATGGAATGAAGAACACTAAATAGCCTTTCTATACATCCTTGCTTATCATCACATGTTAAAGACACTAATGCTATGAAAATCCAGTTATGTTAGCTATGTGGAATAGTTTGAAGCAGATTTGGAATCAGATTGTCTCAGTTTAGACTTTGTTGCAGTATTTACCATCTTTTAGACCTGTGGAAAATCATTTACCCTTTATATAACTAGGCATTTTTCATCGGTAAAAAGGTAATAATCAGGTTTGGTTGACAATATTATAAGGACTCTATGTAATAAAATAAATATAACATTAAGCACTGTGTGGCATAATAGTAAGCACTCAGTAAGTTCCGGATATTGTTACTGTTTCTCTTCTCTTCTTTACTGGGCTGCACATAATGTGTTGATTCCCAATTCCCAGCACCTTACTCCAGATATACTGTAAGATGTAACCATGAATTCATATTAGCTTCAGCAAATTTGTTCTCACTTTCCTATACACTTCAACACTTTTTGTATTACTCTAGAAAATAGAGTATTACACTGTAACACTTTTTGTATTACTCTGGAAAATAGAATATAATTCAATTCCATTGGCTAACACCTTTTCCTGAGACTGTCACTCTGCTTAAAATTATTGGTATTTCTTAAGAAGAGACCTTATCAGGAATCTCTGAAAGCTGATGTCATGGTCCTTGGACAAAGTTAAAAGGAACTTTATATATAACATCATTGCAATTGTGACCTCTGTGGTCTTTAATCAGCTGGGTAAAACTTCAACTAACTGAAAAAAAATATTGCTAAGAGGTTGCTCAGGCTGATTTTTTTTTTCTTTGAGTTTTTTTTTGTAGTGTTTACAGAGTTTCTCCTGGGTTTAAGCAATTTCAAATTACAAGGTGGACGGCTTCAGGCAAATTTCTTTGCTTCCCGAAGTCTTGGTTTCTTCACTCTGCTCGGTGCTTATAAGTATTTTCCTCATTTATGAAAGTGCCAATATAATGCGATGCCTCACAACTTCATGACAAAGGGAAAAGGCAAAATTATTTTTGCCAGTTCGCAAATGGAAAAATTAAATAGATTGCCTAAGTCATCAACTAGGTCTCTGGGCCAGGTCTTGATTATGAAAGGTTTCTTTTTTTTATTACTAGTATGTACTTTCTTTCTGTATTTCTTAAGCAATTTCTCAGAATAAAAATTTTTTTCTCCAAGAAAAGAATACTTAAACAGGCCAAGACTGCATCTTACTTCTAAGAACATGTTTATTTTGCACATTACACAACATGTTTTATTTTAATCACATTTATAAGTATCTCTTGATCAAGGACCAAAGTGAAGATATTAAAACATTTCTAATGTTTCCATATTAGAGAAAAGTTAAGCATCAAAACTATCATCAACCAAAAACTTTAATAATATTTAAGAACATTTAAATAAATACATAGATTATAGTGCTAATAGTTGAATGAATACTTCACTTGAATAATTTTAATAAGAAAAGTAATGTTCTCTTTAACAATTGATTGCCTTTTCTATAAATACAAATTCCCTCTTCCACTGTTTTAGTTTGGATTCATGACAGTCATCTCACCTTTAATCTATTGTAGCGTCTAGTTTTCCTTTTCCCTGGAGAATCTGTCTCCGTTGGTTCATCCACATGCTCATGTTGGTCCATGTTTAATGATATATATTATGTGAATATTTTCAGTTGTTGTTGATGGTTAGTTTGAAATGACCACCTATCCATGGTTTAAAAGGATAATTTATTTCACTTTAAAGACATATAATTTAGATATGATAAATCCCACGATGTCAACACGAACCAGTCAGTCAATCATTAATTTATATTCAGTCTACTACAACTCTGCTATTTGACTGAGCAAATGTTGAACACAAAACAAGAAAGAAATCCATATGAGTTCTAGCATTAGGGAGATAATAATTAGGAAGAGAAACTTGTGGAGGAAAATTTGAAACCACAAGGACATAATACAGAATCAGGATACATGAACAAAAAATTTAAATTATAGAAATTAAAGTTCTATATTTTTTCTCTTTTTTAAATACAATAATATCAGTATAGGTGGCCGACATACCACACTTTCTACTTTGCCATGGCATTTTAAGTACATTTTAGAGGACTTTAATATGGCTTTCTCTGAATGTTTTTTTTTTTTTTTCTGATTTCAACACAACACATAAAAGTGTGTATTTGGCACACAGTATTGAAGACAAGGCCCAAGGTTTTGGGCTGTAGACTAGTAATTTTTCCCTGAAAACAAGAGAACAATCCTTCCCTGGGAGGTGGGGTAGGGGTTCATAATCTCAGCAACCTCTGCTTTCTGTATCATTTTCACTATTTCAGAGCTCACAGAAAAGCAGTACTCCCAAGTGGGCCATTGCTGGCATGGACCTGTGGATCTCTGCTGACCTGATTTTTTTCTCAAATAATTGGAGAAAAAAATTTCAGAAAAAAAAATTTTCTCCTGTCACATTGAATCAAACTTTGGGTGCAAAAAGAAAAATAGAGGTGGTTAAGTGACTTTTGGACACATGCCAATTTTCTATATTTACCAACTAAATTTCACCCTCCATTATCCAGCTAAGATAAAATAAATAGGGAGTCTACTCTAGTAATTCTATGTATGGATCTGATTGAAATAACTGCTCAGTAACACATTTTAAGGAGGTAACTTCTCAGACTAGTCTAGAAAGTAATAAAGTAAACAGAATTTAAAACTGTATATTTATAGTGTAAAAATGTGATTTCTTATAATTTCAGATTAAATAAACATGAGGCATATCTGCCTGCAAAAGGAATATTTGATAGATCTTAAGGACTTAGAAAACTAGTGTACAGAAGACACTAAGTGTAAAGTTTGTAACATTTATAGTAACTGCTAAGTATGTATTTTTAGTAACCTGCAGAAATTCTTACAGAGAATAAAGGTTTAAATTAGAGACTCTAAAAAGTTCTTACCTGAATTTAGAATCCTACTTATTGCAACTGCAATAAGTCTAACCTTTAACTTTTTTGAAAGTCCCTTTTTAAATATTTTTTTAAAATCAGTCCAGTAATGATTAACTATCGCTTTAGGTCAAGGTTCTAGACAAATAAAACAAATGTATCTATTTCTATTTCACAACACATTCAAAAATGTTAAAAATTATAGTAATAATTGCTCAGAGTTTATATGCTATTTTATGTTAATGCTGTTTGAAATCTTTCTGTCTGTGATGATTTGCATTTGTTTTTTCAGGTAGGTTGGTGATTTTTTTCATTACACAAAAAAGTACAATGTATTTTCCAAAGTAAAATTCTTCCAAATACCAGAGTAAGATCTCAAAATGATGTGGAAGACACTGTACGTCACACATGGAATGGTAAAGTGACCAGCTGAGTCTGGTAAGTGACGACACACACTTTGCATGACAGAATCAAACCTGAGGGAAGACTGACTGGAGTTTCCTTCTATCACATATAAAACAGGTTTTAGAGAGTATGAATTTTGGACTACTTTTAATTTTTTTCTGTTTTCTTTCTGTTTTTCTTTCTAAGTTTAGATCAATAATTCAAACATTTGTAAAGTTCTGGTATACTTTTGACATGGAATTTTGTTTTAGAAGTGTAAAAATGTGTGTGCTTCTGTGGGTGTTAGCACTTCTTCAGTTTAAATATTGACACAGTTGTGCTAATTGTGTATTCATTTTCTGTATTTGGGTCAATGGATGAGTTCTGTTCATGGTTCTTGAATGTATATAAATTATAAAAGAATCAAATATTTATAAAGAAGACAGATTAAGAGGTGTGCAGGGTTGAGAAACACACATGTGGAGCTAGGAAATTTACGTTTAAATAATCTTATGCAGAATCAGGATCTCCTGGGGAAGGAGCTTTATCAAATGGTGGACTAAACCCACACTCTGAAGATTCTGACTCAGAAGACCAGGGACACACCTTTATTATAAGCACTTCTGCCAGGCTTGGGGGGTGCATGCCTTTAATCCCAAGCGCTCAGGAGGCTGAGGCAGGAGGATTGTTGTGAATTCAAGACCAGCCTAGGCTACAAAGTGAGTTCAAGGCCAGCCTGAGCTGCATAGTGAGACCCTGTCTCAAAAAATAGGGCCAGGGATTTAGCTCAGTGGTATAAGCGCCTGCCTGGCAAGCGTGAAGTTGTGAGTTCAATCCCTGGTACCAAAAAAAAAAAAAAAGAAAAAGCACTTCTATTAATTTCTATGTACCACATGATTTTGAGTACCATCATAGCAAAACTAGAAAACATTGTTTGTAAATTTTATGGGCTTTCATTCTGAATGAAAATATCGTGTGGGCATTTTCATGATAGGTATCTCTGCAGCTACCCATTCCATCTAGGGCACATTTATTGTTTCAGATGGATATGTGCACAGAATAAAGTCAACAGTATAAATTAATTTACGGCCTGTATAATTCCTAAAGTTGTTAGTGATTTTTACATGAATAAGGTAAATGAACTAAAGATATTTTCTCTCTTCTCAAGTTTTGGAGGGGAATCATGGATGGGAACAGGCATGTCTAATAACATAGAATGTTATTTTTCTTGCATTTGAATCTAATTCCCTTGTCTATTCCTTTAAAATGGTTATTTAAATGCTACCCATACCAGTAATACTGTGGAGTTAATCCCAGATAGGAAAATGTCTTACAATGATACATCTATGATCATTATTTGGTTTAGATGACTATATAAATATAGAAGATTTGTGATTACCACTGATGTTCTGTAGCAGGGAAAGCAGGCAACTATGCTATGGTTCCAAATTCCTCTATTCCTTTTTGACAATTAGAAATTTACCTATTTACCCCTTCTCTTCTCTTAACAGAGATAGTGTTTTATGATCCAGTAGAACACCGATACTTCTTCTAGTTTCACACTTACCTCAGATCAGAATGTCTCCTCCAGTATAGGAGGCATGTTTCTGCTGGATTCATGTCACCAAAAGCTTTAGTAATCCCCAAGACTGGGAATTTCACTACTACTACAGAATCAGAACCAAAATAGTTTGAGTTAAGGAATACCTGTCTCAGAAGCTCTAGGTCAACAATTTCTTCCCAGAGACACAAAGGTAAACAGTGCCATCAAAAGTGACTTTTATTTGGTTTTTTTAAACTTTATTTCTTTTATTTTCATTGGTGCATATTACCAGTACAGAATGAGATTCATGATGATACATTGATTCGTGCATATAATATCTTTCTGTTATTTCATCCCTGATACCCTCCTTTCTCTTCACTCCCAGCCCTGGGAGGAGAAACAAGAAACCAATTCATCCTTTCTGTGAGCTGACCTGTGTGTAGGCTGGGAGACAAGAACACTGACCCTACCCACACCCCATTCTACCTCCAAAGAAGCCAGCTGATTTGGATAACAGACTGAGTTGATAACAACTGTGGTACAAAAACAACTTAATGCTTGCATTGCTTATTGACTTTTCAGGCCTAAGGCTGGTAATCTGAGCATCTATTAAGAGGATAGCAATATGAAATATACCAAATATGGGGGCTTTCCTCCTTTCTTATTTTTGAAATCCAATATTGTTTTCATTTTTTATATTGTTCTGTTTTACTTTTTTATTCAATCTTCTGTTTTGTTTGATTTTAATATGTCTGATGGTATGGGCAGCAGTTTTGAAGACAACAAGAGGCATTATGGCAGCCATTGTTGATTTTCTATTGTCCTGTTTTGAAGTCCTGTATCACTTTCATTGTTTTGTTTTGATTGACTATATTCTATCTTATTTTGTTTTGTTTTATTCTCTTTAAAATAAAAAACAAGGGCTGGGGATATAGGTCAGAGGCTGGGGATATAGGTCAAGGGCTGGGGATATAGGTCAGGACCCAGCAAGCACAAGGTCCTGAGTTTGATTCCTGGTACCAAAAATAAAAATAAAAATAAAATAAAATAAAAACATTTAAAAAAAGTTTAGCATGGTATCAGACATACAAAAGATAAATATGTACTACTAAGTCTCATCTCTTAGGATATCAACAAATAAGAGTACTTTGAAAAGCTACAATTGTTCTGAGCATATCTCTGTCCTCTACTATGCACCTGACACAGAAATAAGAATTCTGTGCTTAGAATTCATTATTTTGACATTAATCTGTGCTTTCTCTTCTCACAGATGGTTTATTTACTGATATATTATACTTGAATGGATTTTAGGCTGTTTGTTAGCAAGCCAGGAGTATACAAAATAAGTAAGTCAAAACAGATCACTGTGACAGGAAAAGTGAAAAAAATAGTAATGAAAATTTGAGGGGAAAGTTGCAATGTAACTCAACCCATTTACTATACAAGGAAACAAATTTTCTCTGAGTTTTCTTAAACAGGGATATTTTTGGTTAAATCATTTTTCTTTTTTTTTTTTCTTAAAGCATTTACTTTGAGACATGATGCAAAAATCAGAGGTACACATGGAAAAGACAGAATTACAGATCACAGACATGATCAAGTGAAGATGATCTAACCAGAAAACCTTTGTGCTTGTGAGGTACACTGAAGCTGAGGTTCTGAGAGCGTGACATGCTGCAGGGCTTAAAGAAATGCTTGACTAGTATTCTTCTCCTTCCTCACCCTCTCCTTCAACAGAATCCACACCAACCTCCTCACAATCCTTCTCAAGGGCAGCCATGTCCTCGCGGACCTCAGAAAACTCCCCTTCCTCCATCCCCTCATGCACATACCAGTAAACAAAGGCACACTTGGTGTACATCAGATCAAACATGTGGTCCAGGCGAGCCCAGGCCTCAGTGATGGCGGTGGTGTTTCTCGGCATACACATAGCCTGATGCACCTTGGCCAGGTCTCCACCAGGCACCACAGTGGGATGTTGGTAATTAATGCCAACCTTGAAGCCAATGGGACACCAGCCCACAAACTGGATGCTGCACTTGGTCTTGAAGGTGACAGTGGCATCATTGACATCTTTGGGGACCATGTCACCATGGTACAACAGGCAGCGAGCCATGTATTTCCTGTGGCGAGGGTCACATTTCACCATCTGGTTGACTGGCTCAAAGCAGGCATCGGTGATCTCTGCTACAGAAAGCTGTTCATGGTAGGCTTTCTCAGCAGAGATGCCGGGCACATGTGGCCAGAGAGAAGTGGATGCAGGGATAGGGCACCAGGTTGGTCTGGGATTCTGTCAGATCAACATTCAGGCCTCCATCAAATCTGAGGGAAGCAGTGATGGAAGACACAATCTGGTTAATAAGGCAGTTCAGGTTAGTGTAGATGGGGCACTCAATATTGAGGTTTCTATGATAGATGTTGTAGCTGGCCTCATTATCTACGATGAAGGCACAATCAGAGTGCTCCAAGGTGGTATGGGTGGTGAGGATGGAGTTGTAGTGCGTTACTTACCTCGACTCTTAGCTTGTCAAGGACGGTAACTGGGACCCGCTCTCTGTTCCTATTGCCTTGGCCCCCTTGACCCATAGCCATCATGCATGAGTGTATCTCCATCCACGCTGGCCAGGCTGGTGTCTAAATTGGCAATGCCTGCTGGGAGCTCTACTGCCTAGAATGTGGCATCCAGCCCGATGGCCAGATGCCAAGTGACAAGACCATTGGGGGAGGAAATGACTCTTTCAACACCTTCTTCAGCATGACTGGTGCTGGCAAACATGTGCCCAGGTCAGTATTTGTAGACCTGGAACCCACAGTCATTGACGAAGTGTGCATCGGTACCTACCGCTAGCTCTTCCACCCTGAGCAGCTCATCACAGGCAAGGAAGATGCTTCCAATAACTATGCCTGTGGGCACTACACCATTGGCAAGGAGATCACTGATCTCATTTTGGACCAAATTTGGAAACTGGGTGACCAGTGCACAGGTCTGCAGGGCTTGCTGGTTTTCTACACCTTTGGTGGGGGCACTGGCTCTGGGTTCACCTCCTTGATGATGGAACTTCTCTCTGTTGACTATGGCAAGAAACCCAAGCTGAAGTTCTCCATTTACTCAGCCCCCCAGGTCTCCACAGCTGTAGTAGAGCCCTACGACTCCATCCTCACCACCCACTCCATCTTAAATCATTTTTCTTAATCAAGTTTCAAGACAGGTTAGTAGGAGAGTTACAGTAGTTGACCTTGTGTATTGTTGTCTTTGTAGTAGTTATTCAGAGTACAGGATATAGGAATGATACTTTGTCTAAACAATATGAGCACAAAGCATTCTTTTCAAGAAAAAAATGTAAGCTAGCTGTATGACTATCTTAACTTATACATTTTTGTTTCTTTTTCCCTTTCTTCCTTTCTGCTTTACCCTATGAGTTTGTTTTTTCTTTTGAACAATTTCTTCCCAATTCACAATTCAGATTGTGCATTTCAGAGCCTATTTACTTATTCAGTTTCTCACACTAGTGAGACAATATGATTTTTACAATTTTGGGTCTGATTAATTTCACTTGTTAGTATTGTGTAGAGTTGCATCTGTTTACCTTTAAAAGTCTCCAGTTTATCTGTCTTTATTGTTGAGCAGTACTCCATTGCATTAAACACACGCACACACACACACACACACACACACATTGTTTTATCCATTCCTCAGTAGATAGGGCGCATAGGTTGTTTCCAAGATCTAGCTGTTAAAAATTGTATCGCTATAAATGGGTGCACATATACCACTATGGTATGATGTTTCTAATTCTTCTAGTAAAGTATCCAGAAGTACAATAACTGGGTGAAATGGGACCTCTAATCCTAGTTTTCTTAGGACTCTCCATACTGATTTCCACAGTAGTTGTACCAGTCTACATGCCCACCAACAGAGGAGAAGGTTTTCTTTCTCCCCACAGATCCACCAGCGTTTGTTGTTGGTTGATTTTTTGATGATAGTCATTCTTTCTGGGGTAAGATGGAATCTCAGTGTTATTCTAATTTACATTTCTCCAATAACCAGTGATGTTGAACATGTTTTATATATTGATTTGCCACTTCCACTTTTTCATCTGAGAAGTACATATTCATCTCAGCTCCCCTTTTTTGGATTAAATCTTTGAATTTGGTGGTTCTGACTTTTTTCAACTTTTTTTTTTTTGAGACAGGGTCTCTTTTTGTGGTTTGAGCTGGCCTTGAACTCAGTTGGTAGCCCAGGCCGGTATCGAACTCACAGCGATCCTCCTGCCTCAGCCTCCCCAGTGCTGGGATTGCAGGTGTGTGCCACCACCTCCAGCTTTTCAATTCTTCATCTGTTCTTGATATAAATCTTTTGTCTGTGAGACAGTTGACTAAATTTTTTTCCCACTGTGTATGTTTTCTTCTCACTATGTTGGTGCTTTCCTTTGATTTTCAAAAACTTTCTAATAAGATGAGATCCCAGTTGTTGATTCTTTGAAGTACTTTCCATGCTGTTTGGGTTGTGTTCATGAACATTCTGCCTACCCCTACGTCTTCAAGGTTTCTACCTATTTTATCTTCCAGTAGATTTCGTGTTTCTGTTTTAAATATTTAGATGTTTGATCCATTTTGACTTTAGTTTAGTGCATAGTGATAGACTTGGTTCTAGTTTTAGTTTTTGGCATGTGGAAAGCCAGTTTTCCCAGCACCACTTATTAAAGAGACTATCTTTCTTCCAGTGAACATGCTTGACTCCTTTGTCAAATATAAAGTGGCTGAGTATGTTTGCGAATGCATCTGCATCTTCTATTCTATCCCTCTGATTCTCAGACCTGGTTTTTTGCCAATACCATGTTAATGTTATCACAGGAGTATTTTAGCATAATTTCAAGTCTGCAATTGTGATGTCCCCTGACTTGTCTTTGTTTCCCAGAATTGCTTTTGCTATTCTAGGTCTTTTTTGGTTCCAAAGGAATTATAGGAGTGTTTTCTCTAGATCTACGAGGTGGCATTATGGTATTTTGATTGGAATTGCAATAAATCTACATAGTTGTTTTGGGAGTATGGCTGTTTTCACTATGTTGGTTCTTCCTATCCAAGAGAAAGGTATACCTTTCCATTTTCTGATATCCTCTTCAATCTCCTTCTAGCCTACCATGGCATTCATTGTACAGATCTTTTACTTCCTCTGTTAGATCGATTCCTAAGTATTTCATTTTTTTGATATTATCATGAAGGGTGTGCTTTCCCTAATTTCTCTCTCTTGGGAGTTTGTTGTTTGTGAAAAAGAATGCTATTGACTTTTGAATGTTGACTTTGTATGCTGCGAAACTGCTGAATTTGACTATTAAATTTTCAAGTTTTTCATGGAGTTTTTGGAGATAGTCTTTAGTTTTTAGAGATACTCTAGTTTTTAGAGATACTCTTCTATGCAGAGTATCATGTCATCTGCAAATAATGATAATTTAACTTCTTCTTTTTCCATATTTATACCTTTTGGTTTTTCTTCTGTCTAATTCCTCTTCCTCATGTTTCCAGAACTATATTGAATAAGAGTGGTTGAAAAGAGCATCCTTGTCTTGTTCCTGATTTTAGAGTGAAAACTTTTAATTTTTTGTCCATTAATTATGATGTTGGCTGTTGGTTTGTCATAGATAGCTTTTATAAGTTTGAAGTAAAGACCACCTGTTTCAATTTTTATGTTTTTTATCATTAATGGGTGTGGGATTTTCATTTATGTGGTTCTTATTATATACCAAATGATCAGCCTCTCTGGGAAGTGAGACATGTCTGTTGGAAATTTTAAAAACATCTTCAGGGAGTTTTAACATACATTTTGTTTTATACCATTGGCAGAACCAACAAACTGTTTCTGGAAAAACAGGAAAATTTTACATGAGCAAATTCATTCATCCCATGTATATCTTCATTTTAAATGTTCAAGAATTTTATAGTAACAGTATTTGAATGCATACCTCATTGTCAAAGTGACTTCTTTACAGAATTTACAGAAAAAACAGCATCTTTCATTCTAGATTATCTCTAAAGAAGAGATAATATTGCTAGAAGCAAAAAAGGAGGACAAAAATAAAAGTTGTGGGCACAGTCACTATTTTTGGTCTCTTTTCAGTTTTGGTTTAAGACAAAATGCACTATAGTAGCTCAGTAAAAGCAAAACTCTTGTGTTTCTTTTCCAGTCAGTTGCATCATTGACTTTCATAGGCTAATGAAACAAAGATGTGTAACTTTAGATTCTCATCAATAAAGAGAATGAACAAACTCATGTGCCTTTTAAAATATAATCCAGGAAGAAGTTCAATGATTTAGGAAAATGCCCATCACAAAATGCAAAGCCACATTAATTTGATGGTATTGTCCTTTCATTTTAATTTTTTACTATTCAAACAAAGTTGTTCATGCAAACCAGTTTACATGCTTTTCATATTTATAAGTGTACTGCAGTTCAATCTATTTGTTACTATGCACACTTTCATGCCCAAATATCTGAAACACAAGTATGGAAAAACAACTTCAGAAGCAATCTTTTGCATTTGTATGTTTCTTTTTCTCTGCTTTAATAGCTTACATTCTTTACCTCACATGAAATGGTGAAAAACTTGATGGTGGGACTGTGAATCTCCTAAATTGAAGGTGTTACTTCTACCTCTGGTAAATTTCCTCTTTCTACTCTTTAGGGAAATCAAGAAATTCTATGGAAGAGAAAGGCCAGGAATACCTTTTCTTTTCTCTTCTTTCTTCCCAATCAGAATGAAAATTCATAATTTTTATGGGGATCTTATGGTATGCAAACATTACTCAATTTTCAGAGAAGTAACATCTTAATTTAATAAAAGAATATAAGATGAATTATTATGATTCCACATTTTATTCCCAGGTTTTGCTCTTTTGGATTCAGTACATGAAATCTATATTCCTCTTAATTTGATGGTCCCCCTTAGATATTTCTGTACCTGCAGAGTCTGCTTTTCCTGATATTACATTAACCCTAGTGATTATACATTATCTCGGATTTTTCCCAGGATATGTTTAGTCTTTTGAAAAATAACTGTCCCATGTTACCTGCACCTACTTTACCTAGGATGCTATTAAAATTTTGAGTACCTGCATCCCCCACCTTAGACACAATAAATCAGACAAAATGGTATCAGAGTCTAGAATGGATGATTAATAAGCTCCTCCAAGAACATAATTCAGTGAGTTGTATATTGACATTATATGAAACACAGCTAGGGATATTATTTCCCTGTCTTTTCCCCCTCTTTTTTATGCATGGGGAGAGTTTAGAGCAAGTATGTTGGTCAGGAGAAACAGGATATGACTTGTAACTATGTTTGACAGCTAAGGACTCAACAAAGAGCTCTTTTAATGTTGACTCAAATTCTTTTTTAAATAAGTTTATTGGTACAGTTTTGTGTTGGAGACCACTATGAGGCGGCTCTGAGCAGGATTTAAAATTAACTAATTGGCTTTCTGTTTATCTGTGAACCCGTCCAAGGCCTAGGCCCCTTGCCTGGCGACAGGAGCTGATTCATAGTAAATGAACCTCTTTGTATCACTAGTCCTGGCTGAGACCTGTAGTGGCCTGTGAGGCCAGAGATACCTCAAAGGGCAAGATAAGGCCACTGCCAATGATGCCTGGCTCAGATCTAATTAAATAGATAGAGATTGCAACTGCAGACATCACATACCGACAGGTATCTCAATCCCACTGTAAATGTCATCATGGATATAAGATGGTTCTTCTAAAATTGACACAATTTACTACTTGGAGAAGTCCTTAAAGTGACTCCCAAGGTCCTGCTCATCCCCTGCTGTCCTCAGCATCCCCTCTCTTTATTATAAAAATAAATATGGGCGGCTAAGAGAGGCTCTTTGTCTTAGCCTCAGAGTCAAGAACTCTGCAAGGGGCTTTGACCCTCTTGGAGTCCTAAAATCATACCACTTGTCTCATTTATTTAAGCTTTTGCCATACACTTGTTCAGGAGATTAGGGATCTAGACCAGGTCCCTGATAGTTTTGATGTATGTAATGATCACATTCATCATATGGAATTTGCACCTGTATATTATATATCTCAAGTCCTCTTTTTTTTTTTACCCCAATCCCCTCTCCTCACTTCAACTCCTCTTCTCCTCTGTTATTGTTTGGGTCTAGATGTCCACCCAAAGCCTCATGTACTTACAGCACCTAAATGCAATATAAGGGTCAGAGAGATTTTTGTTGTTCTCATTGCTTTTGCTATTTTATGCTACCATGAACTGCTGTACCTCTCCCATGTGCCACCCTGCCTTAGAGTCAGCTGGTATGGACTGAAACCTCTGCAAACTGTGAGTTAAATAAAACTTTCCTCCTTTAACTTTGCTCATCAGGTATTTTGTCTCAGCTATAAGAAAAGTAACTAAGACACCCTCCTTATTTCTAAATCTTTGTTTCCGTTTTATCCTTCTTTTATCATTGATTTTTTCTTTTCCTTTCTTTACTTTCCCCCATTCCCTCCTTGGTTTGCATTTCTTTTAAACTACTTCTTCCTATTTCATAATACCTATTATGTACTTTGGTCTTCTCAAAAACCAGCATGTGAGTAAATGACTCAAATAAGAAATATACTTGTAATAGGGTAAAAATTGATGAACTACTCATTAACTTTGACTTGCTAATGCTATCTGCATCGTAAGAAAAGAGACTGATTCCTGCCTACAAGAAAAAATGGTCCTTTAGAGTATATCTTGACATTATGTTGCATTTCAAAATCTCCCTGCATGTAATGGGCAACTAGGTGGGGTTAAAGCCACGGCAAGCTGAATTTAAGTACTTTCTCAAAGATGTTTTAGGTAAAGTGATAACATGTTTGTTCTTTTGTTGTTTCTTTGTAAAATATATTTTACTTGCATTTTTAGGTATTTATAACTTACCTCCAATATGCATTGAATATATAGTTCATGGTTTTATTATGAAGAACTTCCATACTACTATGGAGAAAACTACCCATGTAGCATGTTGGTTATCCATACTTGAGTACCTTCTCTATTTTCTTTCTTTTTTCATGACCTGTGATGATTCTCCAGTTACATGCATAACTAGTTCTTATGAAGTGTATGTTGATTTCTAATGAATTTATATATTCTTTCAATAATCACTTACTAATATGCTTTCTCCAATTATTTGCACAATCAATCATTTGCTCAGGATTAATGGCAGTGCTCCATGGTGGTCCTACATCTTTCTTCAGTCTGTCAATCATATACTGATCTATCCAGTGTCGAGGCTTATTAAACAGTTTGAGAACATATCAGAGGGTGAGTGAATTTATGATAGGGATGCACATGTGTTATGTGAGCGGTTGTCATTGTGTTATGCTGGGAACATTAAAATGTACATAAAGAAAGCTTCTTATAGTTTTAGACTGTATTAGGATGCACTATCCAAATATTTTATACTTTCATCTGTAGGGTAAAACTATGAGTTGACTCTACAGTCTAGTGATCCTCTATATGTGTCCATGATGGGCTCAAATTTGGCAGAGTTAGATCCTAAAACATGTAAATTACTTAGTAGACAAATATATTCCATTTGAATTACAATAAAATCTGAATATGTTCATATCTGCTAAAATACAATATGACAACCATCTGAAGCCCATTAGAGTAGCTCTCTGGAGAAGGCTCCTGACTGTGGTCTCCCATTAAATCATCAACTCTTCTCAAGTCAAAGCAGTTAAGATGGAATCCATGCCCATTCTCCCCTAACCACAGTTAGGAATAACTCTTCAGAGAAAAAACATATTATAAACAGCTAAGTTAGTTATAAATATTACAGGCAGTTAAACAGGACTGACCCTTCAACACATAAAACAATTATAGCCAAAGCCACATTCACTAAAAGACAGGCTTCAAAAATAAAATAAAATAAAATAAAATAAAATAAAATAAAATAAAATTATATACACACACACACACACATACATATATATATATATACTCACCTTTCTTTAAAAACATAATCACAATAGTAAAAAGGAGAAATACAGTTACCCAGAAGAAATTAGACCTTGCTGCATTTACAAAAACAAACAAAAATTTTACATCCTGCTTGCAAAAATTAACCATATTCTATCAGAGCTTCATTGTTCAAAAGGACAAATCAATAAGCACTGCTAGAACACAAATCTTATAAAAAGATGGCCAAAGAGAAAATGAACTGGCCCAATATAGTTAATAACATAGGGATAAGGATATGCTTCTTTGTTAACAGGTCATAAAGCATCATCATGGATGCCATCCCAGAATATGCAGTCATACAGATGAAATCTCCAATTCCACATGGAAAACTGCTGCCACTAGGCCCATCATGTAGTCTACACTGAATTGATTATATTAACATGCTACTGCCCTTTATTTCTGTTCTTAGTCTGTCACAGGGGACACCAAACATAATGCCTACAACTGTCCAATCTCAAGTCATAATAGTTCAACTGCTATACTTACAAAAACAAAAAGGAGGAAATTTGGGGGGATGGCAGATTATACATTGAGTCTAGGGGATGTCAGAGGCTATCTTTGTCCTGCCCTTTGAGCCAGACTGGAACACAGAAACTCCCTGGTAACCTGCTAGCTCTGCAAACTATCCTCATCAACATAATGACTCTCATTAACATAACACTACCACTACCCTCTGAGTCATCTGGTAATCACCTCACCACTTAATCAATAAATGCTGAGGTTCTGACTGCCTTTTCTTCCCAGAGATCAACTGGTCATCTATAATCCCAACGCATTGCCATTTTGTCTCTTGCTCTTTCTTTTTGTTTGACTATTTTAAAGTGACTAAATCTGAAGTGGAGCAGAGAAAATAAGAACGAGAGAGATAATGAGGAGACCTTTAATGTGGAGGGCATGGGAGAGCTTTAGGGGCAGGGAGGGGGTGTAAAAGCTCTCAACAAGAACAGAGGAGTGTAGTTACTTTTATCAACTTTGGCTGGGGGAGGAGTTTGGGGAGGTGGGCAAAATGACATATTGACAGGTGATTTGAGAGAGTATCTGCCTGTGTAAAGCAGGAGACAGAATGATTTATTGGGGTCTGGGGGTGGAGGTTTGGGGAGTTGTGGAGTCTTGGGATTGGAGAGGGCTAGGTGCATGCGTAAAAGGGAGTGGGAGGTTTATCTCTGGAATGAGAAGGAAAACTTGGAGTTTACTCTTGGAGAGTTAAGTTGTTTCTCTGGGTCCGATACCAAGTTGGGGGGATGCTAAGCCCCGGGCTAGCATGCCCCCAAATGGTGGATACTTTCTTTACTAAATATATTCTTTCTTTACTAGAAGAATATATTTACTCACTCAATCACCTAGGTTTCAGACACTAAATGTGTTTTCCACATTATGAATGGAACTTACAGATTTCAGTCTTGAAGTTAGCCCTGTCTTGTTAATTCCTACCATATGGACCAACCACAGAGATTAGGTCTTCTTCATTTTTCAATTCTAATATTACCTGGTAAAATGCTTCCCACAAGGTAAGTGCATATTTAATACTTGTTTATTGATTATATGTTTTTCTGAAATAAATT
This sequence comes from Dasyprocta punctata, assembly GCA_004363535.1. Taxonomy (NCBI): domain Eukaryota; kingdom Metazoa; phylum Chordata; class Mammalia; order Rodentia; family Dasyproctidae; genus Dasyprocta; species Dasyprocta punctata. Next base: position 21,080 of record RJWM01019575.1, on the reverse strand, counting down.
GGTTCTCTGATTCTTGAAGTATACAGCTTTCATGCCACAACTACAATGTGTAGGCAGGCTACACATTGATAGTTAGGAAATTTCTATTTCTGTTTTGGGGAAAGAGAAATATTGGAGACTGAGATGGAAAAAGAAAAGGAAAAATTGTGTTTGAATAGTTTTTCAATTTTCATGGTATTCTTTTAAATCATTTCAGAATTCAACAAGATGTATATGTAGGAAAAGATGTCCTTGTTGACTGCAATAAAGTCTGCAACACTCGAACTCAAATATGAGATCCTGGGTGCAGAGACAATGTTTCATCATATATGTCAGCTTGTCTTGTAGATTGTGAAACATCCTTTGAAACTGAACTGAACATGGTAATAACCTATTGGTCTTTTTTGACAGAACTCTTGTGTAATGCATTAGCAATTTCTGACTGTGAAGTGTGCCTACATTTGCTAAAAGTAAAGTTATTCTGTCTAAAAACTAGATTAATTTGTCTGTGGAAAATTTAAATTACTGTCGTTGCACACTTAATTACCTTTTATTTCCTGTATCTGAGCATTGGTTTCTAATTTTAAATTTTCTTCCTCATTTGATGTAGGTTAAAATACTATAGATAGGAATTTCTTTATCATTAACATAAAGTTGGCAGTTTTGATCTCAGTTATCCAGATAATTGTTTTTTCCTATGAATATGTATCTATATGCTGTTTTTCACATGAAGGTAGTTTTTGTTTATTTGTTCATTTGTTTGTTTTTTAACAAGACAGAATTAGGCATATTTTCTTCCCTCAAAATACTCACAACATGTATAAAGTTGTTTGTTGTTTAAAGTAAAACTTCAGGTTGCTTGTAGTCTGGGTCAAACATAAATTGATTCTTAATAAGTCTTATGTAATGTAATTTATTTAAACTCTATGAAGTAATTTGAAAAAAGAAAGGTCAGAAAAAGACTGACAAGTAATTTGAAAAGGACTGCCTTTTCTCTGTTTGTAGAACAAACTACATTTTTAGTGGGAAATATTCTTTCTTTGTACACATTTTCCTCTTTAAACTGATTACTCTGAAAGGGATAGTTTTTTATAGTGTGGTTGCAAGGAATCTTTTTATTTGGTAAAATCTCCAGGGGTATATATACTGAAATTGAAACAGATTATCATGATCTCTCTAAATGCTCAACATTTTTATTCTGTGATAGTAGTCATTATACTACATATTATAATGTTACATATATAGTCATCCACTTCACTTGTAGCTTGACAATCAGGGAAAGATTCTATTTTCTAAATGTTTTTCTCCCCTGTGTTTGAAACAAAGATGTCCATTGGAAAATACTTCTCTTTTTCTAAAATTTAAATCTTATTTTTTCTTTTATAATAAACACATTTCCAAGTAACTGAAATAATCATTCTAATTACATGACTTTATTGTAGCTATTTTAATTTTTGCACAATATTCTAAGTTCTTATCTGTAGAATTCATGTTTCATAAAACTGATATTTTGGATACTGTTTATCCACGCCCTCATTCATTCTTTGTTTCAAATTTATAAATAAAGTAGTTCCTTTGTATGGGGCACCGAACTAGGTACTAGTAATTAAATAGATGGATGTGGGAGTTAATTTTCTTATCAACTTGACTAAATTTAGAGATATCTAGAGAAGTAGAAATTGCTTATTTCTGGGAGTGTCTGTGAGGATGTTTCCAGATGATACTGATATAAGAAGTCTAAGGAAGAATGAGTGGGAAGATTCTCTTAATGTGAGCAGATACCATCTAATTGTCTGGGATCCTGGATAGAACAAAAAAAGGAAAGAAAATCAAATGTTCTCTTTTTACTGTAGCTAGAATATCCTACTTTTCCTGCCCTGGAACATACTCTGGGATTAATATCGGAGAACTTCCAACCTTCTCAGACCTTAAGCTTGAAATGAGCAGTACACCATCTGGTTCTCTGGGTCCCAGGACTTTAAGCATAAGTTCAGTCATGGCACAGGTCTCCCTGGTCTCAAGGCAGATGGCCTGGGACCCCACAGTCTTTATAAGTACTTGAATGAATTCCCTTATTTAATCCACTCTTTTCTCTCTCTCTTCTCTCTCTCTTCCTAGAGAGTAGTATCTATCTATCCTATCTATCTATCTATCTATCTATCATCTATCTATCTATCTTTCTATCTATCTATCATCTGTCTATCTCCAATGAATTCAATTTCTATTTCTTTGGACTTTATGACTAGTGAGAGAGCATTTAGTTATTCAATAACAATAAATAAGTGTGAAATTATGCTTGATCATGTTATCATAAGTGCTATGTTGCCATTGGTATAATAAATTTTTAACAGGTGATGATATTAGAAAATCTCAAGGAATCATGATAGAACACTGAAAACTAGTTAAATAGAGAAAAGAAGGGTTATTTCAGGAAAAAGAAGGAGCGTGTAAAAGGTTCATGGCACAAAAACAGATGGAGGAGCAGTGTTGGGGTACAAACGGATACTCCAATAGATATGCTCATCTCTTTTTTTTTTCTATTTAAGAGAAAATGGACACAGAAATGAGAAACAAAAAGCAAAAGAGACAAACAAACAACAACAAATCCGATACAACAACACTGTAGGTTTACAAAATGAGATGGCTGGAACTTGACAGTAGTTATAACATTGCATATCGCTACTCTCAAAGGGGTTGTTCAGATTAACAGATATAGACGTGCAAAATGGATCTAATCATATGAGTATTAACTGTTGTTTTTCAATAGTTAATGCATTGAGTAATATAGTCATTTTTACTATCTTATGTATACTTTTTATAAATTTATGTCTTTTTCCTTTTCCCTTCCTTCTTTCCTCCTTTCCCCTTGGAGAACCTCTTGCTGTCTTTAAAATAACTGTCCACACCATCAGGCCTAATATAATCAAACAAAATAGTTCAGAATAAAGCCAATAAAAAAATAAAACAATGGTCACAGAAAAGAGAAACAAAAAGCAAAAGGGACCAATAAACAACAACAAATGCGATACTGTAACATTATAGGTTTACAAAATGAGGTGGTTGGAGTTTGACAGTAGTTGTAACATTGTATATCATTGTCTTCAAAGGGGTTGCTCAGATTGACAGAGACATGTAAAATTGATCTAATCATACGAGTATCAACTGTTCTCTCTCAATAGTTAATGTATTTAGTAATATAGTCATTTTGACCATCTTATGTATATCCACATATAAATCTGTGTCTTTTTCCTTTTCCCTTCCTTCCTTCCTCCTTTCCCCTTGTAATACCTCTTGTTATCTTCAAAATAACTGCCCATACCATCGGGCCTAATATAATCCAACAATATAGTACTGAATAAAACCAATAACAAATAAAACAATGGAAGCAATACATAGTAATGCAACACTGATTTCTATAATGCCTCATATTATCTTCTAAGCAGTTGCCTATATCATCTGTTATAATACAATCAAACAAACCAAACTAAGTTAAAATCACTCAAAACAGAATAATGAAAACAATACAGGGTTTCAAAACAAGGTGATTAAATATCAATAAAGGCTATCTTAATATACGTTGTTATTTTTGGAATAGCTGTTTATGTCATCATATATAATAAAATTAGTCGAGTCGAGATAGAATAAGATCTAATTATACAGCTCACTGAAGACATTACTGGACTCAAATCCCAATGATGGGTTATTTAATTGTCTGCCCCACTCGGTGATATCCCTCTGCCACTGTTTCTGGAGCTGTGGACATTTTATCTTTCTCTAAAATGTCCTTCAGTATTCTTTATAGGGTTGGCTTGGTTGTCATAATTTCCTTTAGTTGTTCTTTGTCTTGGAAGTATCTTGTTTCAATGTTGATTTTGAAAGATAGTTTGGCAGAGTACATCAATCTGGGTTGGAAGTTGTTTTCTTTCAGGGCTTGAAATACTTCACTCCAAGCTCTTCTTGACCTGAGGGTTTGTGTTGAGAAGTCTGTTGTGATTCTGATGGGTTTTCCTTTGTAGATGATCTGATTTTTTTCTCTAATAGCTCTTAATATTCTGTTTTTGCATTGAATTTCTGGGATCTTGATTATTATATGTCTGGGTGTAGGTATATTTTGGTTATGTTTAGCTGGAGTTCTATTTGCTTCACTTATCTGAAAGTCACTTCCTGTTCCCATGCTTAGAAAGTTTTCTGAAATTATTTCTGTAAATAGGCTTTTAATTTGATTTGTATTGACCCCTGCTTTTTCACTCACACCTTTAATTCTTAAGTTGTGTTTCTTTGGGTTGTCTTGTAGCCGTTGTACTGTTACTTCCAGGTTTCTTATTATTTTTAAGAGATCTTTCCTTTCTCGATCATAAGCTGTAAACCTGTCTTCAAGGTTTGAAAGTCTATCTTTAGTTTCCTTCAGGTGGTTTTGCCAACTTTCATTGGATTTTTTGAATTCCTGGTAATTTCTTTCGATCTGTTTCATGTATTTTAAATCTTTTTTGTATTGTTCATTCCAGGTTTCCTTCATTTTCCTATGCTCCATTTTTTCATCTATGTCTCCTTTAGGGTTGCCTAGCAGATCTTTTATTATGGTTTTCATTTCTTCATTTAGGTGAATCAGCATTTCTGCTCTAATCTCTTTTATGGCCTCTTGAAGTTGTTTCTTTACTTCCATTTCCAACTACTTTAGAAACTTCAGTTGTGGGACTCCTGATCTCCTCTGCATTTGCATCTCCTGGATTTGCTCTGCTTGAACTGGAGGCCAGAGACTGCCCCCTGCTTTTTTGTCTTGGCACTTTCCTTCGTTCCCCTGGGCAAATTGGTACTGGGAACCCAGGTGCTGCCTGCATTGGCCATAACCTCTCCAAAGTGAGACTGGTTCCTCCAGCCGGGGCCGACTATGGATATCTGATGGTTGCCACTGGGGGGCGCTGTTACAGTGCTATCCACTGCTTTTACCCAGCCTGCCTTGGCACCACAATGGCTGGTGTGGTGTGCACAGGGCCAACCTGGGCCAGTGAACTGGTCACCCGCGGACTCTCCGCAACACCCCTGGAGCGGGCTTGGAGCCGCCACCTTCAGACCAAGCCTGCCACCCACAGAGACCCTCTGAGGTGGCCCCCAGAATGTGTGCAGGGACAGGGCTCAGCCTGAGTGACCTCCTAGGGTCCACGCCAAGCCAGGAGTTCCCAGCCCAACTCCAAGTTGTCTCCCCACCTATCTCTCCCTCACGCGGGAGGGTGAGAACCTCCACTCACAGTTCTCCAGGTCGGCTCCCCCTCTTCACTGTTGCTCTCCTCTGACGCCGTCTTGCTGGGCTGATGGCTCCAGGTTCACAGCCGCTGCAGCCTCAGCTCTTGGACAGTGCGACCCCAGGTTCTGGGAACACCATCCACAGAGAGGTTCAGGCTCCAGGCAGAGGTGCCGCCAGCCACCTCTCTCCCCATTTAAGTGCCTCTTTCCACTCTTTCTGTGGGCTTCAATTCTCGCTTTAGATTCTTCTTGGGTCCAGAGGACCTGGCTCTTTCCTTTTCATCCTCCCCATGTTGCTATATTCCAGCATCTGGACGGTATCTTTTAGAGAGGCTGTTTACCTTGCTGTTTACAGTTCCGCCATCTTGGGGGGAGTCCTTGCTCATCTCTTTTCATAGGAGGAAGGTATTCCTTCTCCTCCATTGTCTTTGACTAAAGTTTGTTTGCCATTTCCAAGTTCTAAGGAATTTCATATTTCTTAGGTTGGTGCTTTAGATTTCCCTGTAAATTCTTCTTTCACAAATTCCTTCTTTGTATTTCACATTTTAAAATTTGAGAAATTAAATTTAATGTCAGCAGTGATTTGATATTTTCAGCATTTTTCTTATTTTAAACTTTTTCAAAGTATGATTTAATTATATGCTTACTTTATTTTAATTCCTGAAAACTTCCCTTTCCATACACATCTCTCTACTGAATTTATGATCTACTTCCCCTAAGAGTTATGTTTCTGCTTAGCAAATGTTAGTAGGTTAATAATTAACATATTTCTAGATTCTGGGATTTGCAGCCTGTCAAATAAAAGGAGGCTGTTTTTTCAATGTTCCTCTTTCCTTCACTAAATATATCATATTTTTAAGTTTATTCTTTAATTTACACTATTTTATATTTAATTTTTAATATGCATCTCCATTTTTAAAACTGTGCTAGAAATGATTCTGTTTTGATTTTACTTCTTCTTATCCCATCCTTTCTGACAAATAGCTGACATTCAATAATTATTATTAAATATTGAAAATACTATCTATTGTCTTGGTAACATTTCCAAAACCAGTAGCACAATTTTTCTATTTATTTTTATTGATACTTACCATAGTACACCTGCCAATCTAGCATAAGACTTGTTTTGTGGTACCCACTAACCCAGCATGAGGAGTCTATGTCCCCAAATTTCCCCTTGATTTATATAGATATATCTTTTCTGAGATTAACAGCCAGAAAAAATGGTTAATATACATGACTTTCAAGAAAATGCCTAACTTTAAGCAAGCATTCATATCTTTGAATTATTCTTTATTTCTATCAAGGGTTCCTATCAGTACAAACAGAATTCTTTTACATGTTATGTCCAGAATGCATCATAGATGCATTTAAATCAAAATTGCTGGAGTGGATTTATCATTACATTTTTTTTTAATTTCACAGGGGATCCTAATGTAAACAAGGCATAAAAACTCTGCAAACAATGAAAATAAAGAAGCATAAAACGTGTAGCATTCATAACACTGAGTCAATTCTACTAGAGAATATAATATTCAAATATTTGTTCTGATTCACACTGCTTCTCATTCTCCCAACAGAAATTTAAAAGATATACTTTTTAAACAAAAGCAAAATAATGAGAAAAAAATTATGGAATGTTAATAGCTGATATTTTATCCGGCATGGACTTCACTTCTCCCAGCAAACAGATAGGTAAAAGGAAAACATATTCCTTAAATAATATTTGTTTCCTGAAGTTAGAGTCGGTTTCCCTTAATCCATTTCCATGGCTGTGCTAGAAACTTATATTCTTTGATACGTTTTCTTATAATTGGAAGTTGCAAATGTTTTAATATTTCAATTTTTTCAGCAGTATCTTATTGGAGAAAGATGTACCTTGGTCAATAGTCAAACAGAATTTCAGACTTTCAATTAATGAAGTCTGTGAAATATATGGTTTACATAAATAATACATGTCAAGATTGCATGAGCCTTCCATCAGGCTAGACTTCCCACTAGAGTCACATTACCCACTCTTACTTTGCTAAAACACTAGGTTTTTTGCCTTTGTTAGGCTACAAATTTCTCTCCTTTCACCTCCACTTATTTTGTACTCACTAATTTTATTAGGAGTTACAAGTAACTGAGAAAATATTTTTCTTCTAATGTACATTAACCAGGTCCCTCATTTCAAATTTAGATACATCATATATTCCAAAATTATCCACAAGTGCATAGCAATAGCCTACCAGTAACTATCCCTATTCATTTTCATGGAAACCTTATTCATTGTTTTATCATTGTATTTTGTAGAAATTTTCAGTGAAATCATTAGGAACTGAAAAATAACATACTACCATTTAAATAAACTGTATTTGGAAACAGCAAGATGAGTATCTTTTTCTTCCATTACATATGTGTTTCTTTGAGTGTTGCAGAAGATACAAAATATTCATTGTTATTTGACAATTCAAGGTTTGTTTCATCTGCGACTTTTCCTCCATTTTTGGATGCTTCAGTATCTTTTCCTTCATGTTGTTTCTTCAAGAGACGCAAAAATAGAATGAATACAATAATTTGTACAAATTTTAAGGATGAAGTCGTACCCAAGAAGGAATATCTAAGAGAGAGAGTAAAAAAGAGAGAGAGTGATTATCATTTCAATTTGTGTAATGACTTACTATATTTTTCTGCAGTATGCAAACTTTATAGAGAAAAACTTATATTATATACAAAAACATGAAGACAATTCCAATGACTCCTTTCATTAATGCACACAAGAAGTTGTGGATCATTTCTAAAGGATTACACAGACACAGATAATCAATTCCAATGAAAAAGGAAGATAGACAAATCCAGGACTCTTAAAAAAACTCCTGTCATCTTCAACAAGGGAAGAGGGAATTACTAAAAGGCAGGTCTAAAGCTCACAAAATAAATGCAGAAGAGACTATATTCATAAGTGAAATAAATCAGACTCGCATGTGTAAACATTGTATTGTCTCCCTAGCATAAGAAACTGAAAGAGCAAATAAGATCCAAAATATACAACAATCTGGGCGTGGTGGCGCACGCCTTTAATCCCAGCACTCAGGAGGCTGAGGTAGGAGGAGCATTGTGAGTTCAAGGCCGGCTTGGGCTACAACGTGAGTGCAAGGCCGGCCTGAGCTATACAGTGCGACCCTGCCTCAAAAAACCAGGGCCGGGAGTTTGGCTCAGTGACTTAAGCGCCTGTCTGACAGGCCCGAGGTTGTGAGTTCAACCCCAGGTGCTGCAAAAATATATATATATATATATATACACACAACAATATTGTGAAAGGGGAAGTAACTGCTCAAAAGGAAAGAACAACTGGCATGGGGAAAGGAAGGGGAAATAAGCTAACGTATATTAACTAATGTATATATTAGCTAAGATAATTATACTGATAATTCTAATAGTTCATGGAAAGGAAAGGAACAGTTAGTGCTTATATTGTTTGATCAATTTTGCATGCCTGTATCTGGTCATCTGAGCAACAATTTTGAAAACAATATGCAATATAATAACCATTGCTAATTTTCTACCATCTTGTTTTGAATTTCTATATCTTTTGGTGTTGTTGTTGCTTTGTCTTCTTTTTAGTCTCTTTAAAATAAATAAATAAACAAATAAAATAGAGGTCCACAAAATGACTGAGATTCAGTCACAGGACTATAGGGTGTGAGTCCCCTCCCTATATCATATACTACATTGTTAAGGAAATATTCAATCTTTTCCTGAGCTGGTATTAAACAGTGTGACACTCTAGATGCTGAACTGCAGATGCAAGCAGCAGGGCCTTCTCAACCACACAATCATTGCAGTAAATGAGTCACACTCTGCAATGCATTGTGTAGCTAGCATTTTCTGGATATTGTGCATAGTCATTTCACTCCTACCATGTCTACAAAAAACCCATCTATGTACACTCCATGTATTTTTGCTTGTATGGTTTCTTAGAGAAGAGTCAATGGCTATACTACTCTTTTGATAAGGGATTTATTTATATTCTGACTTCCTTCAAGGGCTTGTCTTTAGTTTTGGTTTTCTATAGTTTGAAAATGAACTAGTTAGCTGTAGTTGTACTGTATATACCTGAGATTCTACATTATAAAAGAGACTTGGTGTTGGCTAATTCTGTGACCTGTAGGCTAGCATAAGTGTTTGGAGCACACTGAAGCTGAACTCTCCTAAGTTGCAATGTTAAGTAGGTTAGGTAAGGTACATTAAATGAAAAATATATATACATGCATATACATATATTGCTGCAGAGAAGGAATAACTGAAAGTAAAATTTTTACCTTTCTTAATCTTCAGTGATTTAACCATGAACAGTGTGTTCAAAATTATTGCAAGAGCATATCTGATTATATATAATGTACCTGTCAATACAGGTAGTTATAAATGATTGTATGCAAGCAAAATGAATGACAGCAATCAGAAAAAGGTAGAAAAGAAATACTACAGGTATTTTGTCTTTTGCCATAAAGGATAGAGTATTACTTGAAAGTGAACTTAGATAAGCTTAAATGTATTGCAAACTCTAACAGAAACAATGAAAATTTGTTAAAGATTTATAATTTATAAACTAAGAAATGAGAGAAGGTAGAATTATATAAAAGCCTCAGTTGAAACTAAAATGACAGAAAATAAGTGAAAGCTCAAATAGGAAAAATAAAGGTGTATTTTGTACCTGTATGAAATCCACACAACTGATATAAACATTATGTTTGGAAAACATTTACTAATACAAAGAAGTTTCCATCTTAGGAAAATCGTATTGAAAAAGCAAATTCAAACTCAAGTAAACAGAATGAAGCAAATAATAAAAATTAAGCGTATATCAATGAAATTGAAAACAAGTCATCAATGCAGAAAATCAACAAAGAAAAAGCTACTTAGAACAGATCAATAAAATCTATAAGCTTCACACTAGGATAAATAGGAAAAAAGAAAAGACACAAACTACTGATATCAGAATTAAAAGAAAATACAATTCTATAGAGTCCATGGACATTGAAAAGTTAACAAAGGAGTACTATGGGAAAATATGTTTACAATGTTTAATAACCCAGATAGAATAGCCATTCCTTGAAAGACATAATCTACTCAGATTCAAAAGAAAAAATAGTCAATCTGAATAGCATATACACAACAAAACTGAATCAATAATACTTAATAACCTTTTAAAGCATGAGGCCCAGATGAATTCACAGGACATTTATATGAAACATGTTAGGAAGAAATTATTGCTTTTCTACAATCTTATTGTGTCATTCTATTACTTTCATACTCAAACCAGATGAGGACATTACAAGAGGAAGGAAAGGATAGACTACTATCTCTCACGAATAGAGATGAAAAATGTTACAACAAAGTAGCACATTGAATTAAGAAATTTCTTTAAAACAACGATGATGACAAAGGGTGATGTATTCAAATATGTGGAACTCATGTATCACACAACAATCCATTAGTGCAGGGATCCCAACCCCAGTATCTGGTCTATGGCATATTAGGAACCAGGTTCCACAGCAGTATATGAGTGGAAGGTGACAAAGTGAAGCATCATATTTATTTAAAGCTATTCCTCACTGCACCTGAGCTCCTGTCAGATCAGCAATAGAGGCATTAGATACTCATCTGAGCACAAATTCTACCTGTAACTGCAAATGTGAGAGATAAAGCCTGTGCTTCCTCCTTATGAGAGTCTAATGCCTGATGAACTGAGGTGGAGCTCAAGCTATGCTGCTAGCTCTGGAGAGAGGCAGCAAATACAAATGTATGTTAAGAAAAGTATTCAACTACATAGAGAGCATAATGAATCAGCTGCTTGAAGACTCATATCAAAATCATATGAATGAGTGGCAAATGACAGCTAAGTTGCAACACGTTGTAAGCTTTGTATTTTCAAGTGAGTTGATGTGGTTCAATTGTACAACTCCATCTGTGGCAGAATTTTGGTCATAAACCAAACTTTCAATCAGTGCATATTCTACTCCCTATTTTATTTACATTTCTATGTGCATATCATTTCCACAATGTACAAATTTGTGTCACAGTTTGATAAAGCTATTCATAGCAAGAATGAGTAAAAAAATAAAGTCACTGCAGAAAGACTCAATGATGAAACAACAGAAGACTGAGAGTGATCATGAAAAGAAATTAAATTTTTATCATCTTGTCTTGAAATCCTCTATAGCTATTGTTTGGGGGGATTTATTTTTTCATTCTTCTGTTTTATTTTTCTCTTCAAAATAAAAAAAAATACTCAGAGTGCTACTCATTCAATGCATGGCAACAGGTGATTAACATGCTCCAAGCTCACTTTGCACGACATGTGGTGACTGACTATCCATGTAAGACATGAAATCTTCAAAACCTCCTTGCCACAGGAACATCAAAAACTCTGCATTAAAAGACAAGCCCTTGGAATTTATCAACAGAAAAAAATGTGACTATAGAAAACAGTAACTTCTTGAAGGTCAGCACTTCATCAAATGTGCTTTACTGAGAGAATCATTCTTCGAGGTTAACCACATTGTTAGAGTAAAGAATTCTTTAGTATTAGTGAAGAGTTAATACTGCCTGTTTCTCATGACTTTTCATGAACTTGAAGAGGTCAAAGTTAAAAAATGGCACATGTTCTTCTTTCAGCTAAGATCATAACTAGATGGATTGATGAAATAAAGAATTAATGAGTCAGCATGGTCTGCATTCCAAGTAGGTGAGTCTATCAATGATGATGAGGTAACACTGCATGTTTTTGTCTCTAATGGAACTATGCAAATCTTTCAATGATTACACACCAGCAAAACAGACTTGGCCATTTTGTGTTTGTATATAGAGGGAGAGGCTGCCATAAATGAATGGCTTTAGGGTATCACTAGTCAGTCAAAAAATTTGCACATGAATCTACACACTGTGTTATCCATAGAGATATACTAGCCATCCAAAAATATCCGTTGTGCTTAACATTTTGAAGGATGCACCTAAACTCATCAACCTCATTAAATTACACGGCCTTACCACCTCTCTGTTTGTGCAACCTTAAGAAGAGTTAGCTGCAGAACACACACACACACACACACACACATACACACAAACATGCATGCACACATGCTTTCTGAAATACAGAAATTAGATGGCATTCTAAAGGTAGATAACTGCATAGTCTTTAAATTAGGAGACCTTTCTACAACTTGCTTTTAAATAAACAATTACCCTTACCAAAACTTTTCAGTGATAGAAAATGCATCACAAAGCCAGGCGTGGTGGTGTAAGTCTTTAATCTCAGCACTGGGGAGGCTGAGGTAGGTGGAGAATTGTGAGTTTCAGGCTGGCTTGGGCTACAACGTGAGTGCAAGGCCAGCCTGAATTACATAGTGTGACCCTGCCTTGAAAAACTAGGGCCGGGAGTTTGGCTCAGCAACTTAAGTGCCTGCCTGGTAGGCACGAGGCTGTGAGTTTGATTCCCCAGTGCCACAAAAAAAAAAAAAAAAAATCACAAAACTTTGTTATTTGTGTGACATTTTTCAACCTACTTAATGAATTCTGTCATTTCTGGGGAAAAGAGCAACTTGTGTTCACTTTGGCAGACAAAGTGGCTGCATTCAAAGATAAACTGAAATTATGGGAGCAATGAGTGAAACAAGGGCTGGATGTGGGAATGGTTCAACTCACCACTGCCACTAGCTATCCACTAGGAAAATATTTGCTACCTGCTCTCAGGATGTTGTGTTCTGCTGGCAAAAAATAGTTCCAGAGACAGGGAAGCTTGTCCCAGGAAATAAAACTATGATTCCTCTGAACTGAAAGCTAAGACTTCCTCGAGGTTATTTTGGGCTCTTCATTCATCTGAGTAAACAAGTTAGAAAGGGAATTGTAGTTATAGCAAGGGTGATTGATCCAGATTATCTAGGTGAAATTGGACTATACCTGCACAATGGAAGAATGGATGATTACACTTTTAGTTCAGGACATCTCTTAGGGTGGCTCCTAGTATTGCCATGACCTGCTATTAAGGTCAATGTAAAATTACAACACCCCATCCAAGAAGGATGACAAATGACACAGCACATTCAGGAATGAACGTATAGGTCACCCTGCCAAACAAAATAATCACAACCTGCTGCGGTGCTTGCTGAAGTCCAAGGGAGCACAGAATGCATAGTAAAAGATAGTTATAAATACCAGCTATGACCGCATCATTAGTCACAGAGATGAGTATTGTAATTGTAATTTTGTTCTCCTAATATGCTTCCATTGTAACATAATGTTGATAGACTTTACATTGGTTCTTAAGTATTGTTAAACCTAGTCATATCAAAGTTATGAAATGTTAGGAGTAGCCATCACCCAAAGAAACTCTTGCTGTCCATTCTGGGGTGAGAATTAGTCCATTTCCATTGTATACAGGATAGTTGTACCACGTTACGTGTTATTTTGAACTCATATTTCTATTTGGAGACTAAATATAGGTTAAGAAGATATGTCTGGTTATGAGGTTGTCAAGGGATGGATTGTCCTCATTTACTGTTGTGTCACTTTAAGAAATGCCCAGCTGACTGGCTTAGCATTGTCTGGATACAACTGAATGATGGACTTACTGACCAGAGAAGACCCCTTAAGGCAGAGAAGCAAGACACAGGGATTGACTAAAGAGAGACACAAAGAGTGATCAAAACTGACCCAAGAGAGAGGACATGAGGGCTACAACCACAGGCAATGCCATCGTGTTGGAGCCACCAAAAAGCTTTGATGTTTGCATCAAGCCACAGATTACTCCAGGTGCTGGATATGGCACTGTGGGATACAACACTTGCTCTGATGGATTATGGTCTTGCTTTGGTCCATTACCTTTCAACTCCCCTACTTTTATCTTTCACAATGGGAATGATTATCTGTATCTGAACTATTTAATGTTCTTTTCATTTTCATAGGAGCTCTCAGCTTAGACTATGCCTTGAATCTCAGAGTAGAATTTGGACTTGAACTTGGAAGTATTATGATTTTGGCATCTCTTAGATGGAATAAATGCATTTTGAATAAAGGGATGCAAATGGGTCTTCTGGGGACCAGGGATGGAACGTTGAGCGTTAGCCCTAAATACTCTCTGCCAAAGCTTCACGCACTCATAGATGGAGCTTTTGAGAGGTGACTTGATCATGAATGTGTGAATCTGGATCCTGGGTGTATTTAGCTGGACAGGTCTTCTGATGGATTTATAGCTGGCTATGATGCCAGGAGGTGAAGGGTGAAGGGAAGTGGAACATCACTGTGGGAAACATATAGATGTAGACAGATACAGGCATCAATATACCTCCTACCTGCCTTGAGCCAATGAGCCCTGGTACTTCTCTGGGGAATGCTGACTATGAACTCAAACAATCACAAACTCTGAGGTAGAATAAACCTCTCCACTTACTTGTGGATTTCAGTCATTTCATTTTGTCCACAAGGAGGTATCTAACAAAGCAATTTTCAAACAATAGCAAAATTTTGAATGAAAAAGCCAGGGTGTTCTTTCTCTGACCTGGTGCAAGATCACTTACCTCAGTTTTCAAAAGAATTTAACAAAAGTCAATGGAGAAAACTGAGACTTACTGGATTCCAAGAGTACAGATCCAGAATACTAATGACATATTAAAAAAATACACATGGATTTCCTTTCATTAAACCAAAATTTTTCTCTTAGTTCTTTTTTCATTTGACATTGTATTTTAGTTTATTTATTTTAGAGATTTGGATTTAGTCTCCCTTTAAATTTTTTTTTTCATTTTAAAAAGCAAAACAGAAAAAAGGGTGGAAATAATACAGAATTTCAACAGAAAAAACTAACAGTAAGAAATCAACACGTTAATATATTGCACATTGTTATCTTAGAAGTAGTTGCTCAAGTTACAATATCTAGGCATAAAAAAATGATCAGACAATCAAATTTTTTCCTTTTTTTCTCATTTCAACTTTTTTCTTGAAAATTTTTTTACCAATTCTTTGTTCTGTTTAATTCCTCCTTTGCCTACTCTTCTCTTCTTCACCTTCTCCTTCCATTTCTCCTTCTTCCTTCATTTATTCTCCTACATCTTTTTTCATGTTCTTTTCTCCTTCTTCTTCTTCTTCTTCTTCTTCTTCTTCTTCTTCTTCTTCTTCTTCTTCTTCTTCTCTTCTTCTTCTCTTCTTCTTCTTCTTCATCTTCTTCTTCATTCTTTTTGTCTATTACAAGTACCTAGTACTATTAATGTCCTTTTGTTCTTACATAGAATCACCTATCTCAGTATTCTTTCCTCTTTGTTGTCTTCCAATGATTAACATTTCAAATTTTAACTTTCTCATTCTCTGGTTCCCAACTCCCTTTATCTTTACTAACACAAATGTTAAACTTAATGAATCTTTAGATAGTTAAGTCTATGTTGTCAGTATTGAATACTGTTCTATTGTTAGTGGAGGTAAAATTATTCCAATTAGTAGATATTTGCTATATGTTAATATTTGAATTGTCTCAGCATTTGCCCTATTGTGCATAACTTTTCAGAGCTAACAAAGGTACATTATTGGTTTTTAGGGTATGCCAATATTCACTTTGTCTTTGAAAGTATTATTTTTGCTGATTTTACTAACCAGCCAAGGTGAGATAATCATTGGTGTTAATTGAATTTTTCTGTGTTTTAATATCTGGACTGCTTAGTGACATCAACAATACATGACCAATTCCCACAGAACTGTGGATTTGTCCAAATATACCATATGCCCCTTATCCAAGTAAACAGTTGGTTCCTAGGGCAGAGGAAAAGGTCTACAGTTATGCATGCTCAGAGGAAACAACTGAAATGCAGACATTAACTTAGGAGATCTCCACACTAGTAACAAAGACTTCTACAATAATAAACTTACAAACCCCAGTCCAAAAGCAAAGAAATAGAAACATGAGAAGACAAGTTAACAAAATGCTTCCAAAATCTCCCAAATCACCCAAAGATGATGCACAGTGCAGAAAGGGGGAAGAAAGTAAAAGCCTTGCATCCATGTTACTCAAAAGGATAACAGCAAAGAAAGAAGCAGATGAATAAAGTACTAGATGAAGAAAAAGTAGATGTAACTAGACAATAGACTTAATAAGTGAGCCTACAGAAGACACTAATAAAAAGCTAGTAGAACTAAACAAAATGATGTAAATCATGAATTCTCAGCATAGAAAGAAGTCAAAACTCATAAAAAGTTACAAACAGAAATTTAAGAGATTAATATTCTTTCGAATTTATAGGCAGCAGAAATGACCAGTGTGAAAATAGCATGAAGACAGCACTGTAGACCAATTAATGAACAGTACCTTGAAAACAAAAATGGAACATGAAAAATGGATTCGTCAGCTTCTAGATGATGCTAAGAAGACTAAGATAAGTAGGAGTAAGTGAAAACTCAGAAGACAGCACAAAAACCTGTTTACTAAAATAATAACAAAAGTCTTGCTAAATATGGGAAATGAATTTAGCATTTAGATAATTGAGGCATATAGAACCTCAAATAGCCACAATCAGAAGAGACCATCTTGGGTCACAATCCCAGAAATCCAACAAAAGAACAGAATTTTAAAAGCTTTAGAGTAAAGCAATGTATCACTTGTAAAAGTAAAGACATTACAATTGCGAGACTTCACAACACAAACCTTAAAGGCCAAAAGACCTTGGAGGAAGGGTTTCAAGGACAAAAAGAAAACAATTTACCACTCATCCTGATATATCCTGTAAAGCCATCTTGCCAAAATGATGGAAAAATCAGATACCATATTATAAAGAGCACCAAAAGAAATCCATGACCACCAAGCCAATATTATCCAAAACATTATCAAAGATATTCTAGGAATAGACAATTAAGCTAACAATGACAAAGGTCCAACAGAATGAATACCTACTGATGTGAATAAGAAAGGAAAGGAAGTGAACCCACAACAGCAACAGGAAAATAGTGCAGTGACAAAAGTAAGTCCATGTCTTTCAGTGATAATTCTCAATATGAATGAACTCAGTTTTGCAATCAAAAGACATAGATTGGCAGAATGTCTCAAAAAGCAAAATCCTGTGGTATGCTATAGACAAGAAAAACATTTAACCTAAAAAGAAATCTGAAAAAAAGAAAATAAAAAATAAAGAAATTTGTACACTAAACACAAAGGATGCAAAACAACATTCCATGGAATTGGAACCCCAAGCAACCAGGAGTATGTAAATCCATTTTCAGAAAAATTAGGCTTCAAGCCAAAGCTGACCAGAAATTGTAAAGAGAAGGTCACTACACATTGGTTAAGAGAGCAAATTAACGGGGAGAAATAACAATTATAAAAATATATATGCACCAAACAGTGGTTCATTCAACTCCATAAAACAAGCACAAATGGATATATAAGATCATTAAACATAAGCACAATTATATTGCTAGAACCTTAATACCCCCCTGTTACAAATAAGCAGATCAAGTAGACAAAAAAAAAAAAAAAATCAGCAAACAAATACTGGAACTGACAGAACCAATTGAATGAATTTTACCCAGTGTTCCAACCAACAACAGAATATACATTTTTCTCAAAAGCACATTAACTTACTCCAAAGTAAATCACATACTAGCCAATAAAAAATGCGTAAGTGCACAAAAAATCAAAAAATAATTATACCATACATATTAGCAGAGCATAATACAATGAAACTAGAACTCACCATCAAATGGAAGGAGACCACAGAAATTATGCAATTAAACAATACTTCCTTGAAAGAACTATAGATCATAGAAGACATCAAGAAAGAAGTAAGACAGTTCCTAGTGATAATCCTTGTACAGCATACCAGTATTTTGTGGACACCCTGATAGCAAGAGGGAAGTTTTTACAATGAATGCCCACACAGCAAAACAGATCAAGCCCAAACAGCAACTTAATGATGCAACTCAAAGTCTTAGGAACAAGAACAATCCAAATGTCTTCCTAAAGAAGCCAGATACAGTGGAAAGAAAAAAAAAGCATTGTGACTGTATAAATATATATAATATAAGGTAATATATATACATATAATGTTACATAAATATATATAGAGATAAAAACTTATTCACATTTCAGGAAAAGAAAAATAAAAAGAGTATATAATGTTTTTTCAGCAGATGCTGTTTCTCTTGTATTGGAGAACCTACAGGATGTTGTACACCACAGAAACCCACTCCGCCATGGGCCCTTATAGAACAAAATTGAAAATGCATGTACAACAATCTCCCTGAGCAAGGTTACAGTGGCAACAGTTCACCATACTAATAAATGTCTTGAAGATGATGGCCAACACTTTCAGTACCTCTTGTAATTTAGACGCAAAAAGAAACATATTAATTTGATGATATCACAATAAAGTTTATATTAAAATATTTATAAAAGTTTTCATTTTCCTGAAGTATATGTAGAGTTTGTTTATACTCTGTATTTATATATTTATATAAAACATATATCTATATATGTTATGCATTCAGTATATATATTTGTTATACATTTGTTATATTAAGAGTTTATATAAATATTCACAGGTATGTCTGTATCTGCAGAGAGAGAAAAGAAAGTCATATACATCTGTAGATGGACTTTGGCATGAGAACAATTTTTGGAAACAAACAATTGAGCAAACATCCAAGTTATTTCCCTTTCTCCTATGTGATTTTAGACAAATTTAGTTATTAACTTTTAATCTTAGTTGACTCATATTTGAGAGGAAAAGAATAAAATATTCATTCCTATAATTTCTATGAGTACTAAGATGAAATTGCTTATTCTCTGATAAGATACCAGTTACAAATAAAGGGTTCAGTAAGTGGTGACTTTAATTACTAATTTAATATTCTACTCAAATGATATGCTTTTGAAATTAACACAGTTAAAACAAAAATCAGTGAATGAAATACATATAGTTCAACTTACCCTAATAATATGGAATCATACATCCTACAGGCCCCTCGTGTTCCACAGCTGGTGGTGGACCACTTTAAACATGTTGTATCAATAATGGCCCCGTAATATATTGGAGCTAGAATTCCTCCTGCAACATGAGATCAGAAACCATCAATTCACAGAAGATTTCAAGTGAAACTGGGTGGTATACTACATTGATCCATTTTGGAGTGAGAAAAGCTAAAGAGTTTGAGAGTCTCATTGTTTTGGCCTAATTGTATGCAAAAGTCAAAACTACAGAGACCCTCAAAGGATCAAGATTGTTAGGCAAAATTTTGGTTCCCTTCAAGAACTCCACGTGGGGTTACAAACATGACCTAGCTATCTTCCTTACAGGAACACAAATGCAGCCATGTTCCCCACAATCCTGGAATGAATTAAGTTCATGAAAAGTGGTACCAGAGTGTAATGTCACATACATCTTTTATCTACCCTAAATCTCCCAGTACATATAAGCAAGAGGGGCCATTATACATCCGTAAGCTATTTTCCTGATGAAACATCAATTAATTGGCATGTGATCAATTAAGACAATGATAGTAAAACATGGAAGACACATTGGTTTATGTATAATCTTTCATAGGAAACCAAGAGCTGGAATAGTGACAATGGAATTATAACTTTATGGGTAGTAGAGAAAACATACAGCACAACTGTATCAAGCACAGGAGTTGTTTCAACTCTACTTTAAGAAAATGAGGGAGAGAACAGAGAAAAATAAAAGGAATAAGGATAGGAAAGGAAGAAGTTAAATTATCATTATTGGCACATGACAGGATACTTACATAGAAGACCCAAAAGTTCCACCAAAACACTTCTAGATTTAATAACCAAATTCGGTAGCATAGCTGGATAAAAAATCAGCACTAAAAATCAATAGCATTCCTATACACAAACAACGAACTCACTGAGAGAAAAATTAAGGAAACCACACCCTTCACAATAGCATCCAAAATAATGAAATACTGAGGAATCAATCTAAAAAATGACTAAAGATTCTATATATTGAAAATTACAGTAGTCTGAAAAAGAAAACTGAAGAGGATATCAGAAAATGTAAAGATATAGCTTTCATGGATGGGAAGAACCAACATAGTGAAAATGGCCATACTCCCAAAATTGTTATACAGATTTATTGCAATTCAATCAAAATGTTATTAGTATACCTCACAGATCTAGATAAAACATTCCTAAAATTCATCTGGAACCAGAAGAGACCTACGATAGCAAAGGCAATCTTGGGCAACAAAGGCAGAGCAGAAGGCATCACAATCCCAGAATTTAGATTATACTACAAAGCTACTGTGATAAAATGAGCATGGTACTGGCAAAAAAACAGACTTGAGGAGCAGTGAAACAGATTAGAAAATGCAAACACAAGTACAGACACAATCAGCCACCTTATCTTTCACAGAGGGGCAAATCATGTTCAATGGAAGAAAAATAGCTTATTTAATAAATGGTGCTGGAAAAACTGGCTCTCTACATGTCAAACTAAAACTAGACTCACATCTATCACCATGTACTAAAATCAAAATGGATCAAAGATTTAAATATTAAACCAGAAAAACTAAATCTACTGGAAAACAAAATAGGTAGAAAATGTGAAGACATAGGTGTAGGTAGAGTGAGTTCATTAACAAAATTCAGAATGCATGGGAAATGCTTCAAAAATCAGCAACGGGGATCTCATTAAAATGCAAAAGAAATCACCAAATGAAGAGAAAATACAAACCACACAAGGGGATGGAATTTTAGCCATTGTCCCTCAGACTAATGAGTTCTACCTAGAACATATAGATAGTTGAAAACAATCAAACCACCCACATTAAAAGACCTAATCCAAAAGTGGACATCTGAGATGAACACATACTTCTCAGAT
>RJWM01019574.1:0-38788 GCA_004363535.1 Dasyprocta punctata | reverse complement strand
TCAAAGGAAGTTCTTGACAAGCGACATCAAAATGTTTAGCCAGGTGTGTTGGCACATGCCTGTCACTCCAGCACTTGAGAGGCTGACATATTGCCGGTTCAAGGCCAGGCTGGGCTGTATGGTGAGTAGAAGACCAGTCTGAACTGCACAGCAAGACCCTGTCTCAAAAACAAATAAACAAACAAACAAACAAAAAATAGCCCCAGGAAAATATTTGAAGTTCTAAACCAATAGAAAGTTTATAATTATCATTTCTATAATTAATTTATTAAAAACTTAGATTCATCTGGTTACATCATTGCTTCCCTTTGGCTTCTCTGCTTTTTCACTTTTTAAAAGTTAGTTCCGTATCTATTCTCAGTATTAGATTTATGATCAGGAAACCTATAGAAGTCTAAGGATTATTAATTGAACTGAACAGATAGTACAGAAATAATATCATATCTTTAAATTGTTATTCCTTGTAAGGTTAGTAGGATGGATTGAGTGGTATCTAAAGAGATTATAGGTTCCAGGATGTTTGAGGAAATTTGGAGTTGCTTAATGATTAAAATTCTTTTACTTAAAAAGAGAAAATGATGTTTAAATTTTACAGCTGACATCATGAAGTAAAGCCACAAGACAAAGCCAAATACATCATAGCATTCAGAAAGCTACATAGACCCTTGCAGCATTGAAGGGGGATTACAAGGCTACGAAACCACAGGACAAAGACTAAAGGAACCTAACCTTTCTGAAATTCACTGCCGCAACCTCTCCTGCTGCCTTACGTACACAGGACTCACTAAAGTGGAAATGCAAAAGAACTACAAGTTTCAGGGATTCATGGGTTCTCACACCTAATTGATAAGGTCTCATATAAAATATTGTTTCTAATAAAGAATTTCTCATAATGCCTCTTCAGAAATGTCACCATATGGAGATACCATCATTTCATAGTCCTATCTCAGAAGAATCTAAGTGTTAACATTAAAAAAAATTAAAGGTTAAAATTTTCACCATTCACCCTTTTTATAACACATAAATAAGATATAAACAACACAAAAAATCAGATAATGTGCTTACATGTGTGAACTTGATATTATGAAAAGAAAATGAGTCTAAATTCAGAAAATAAAAGGGTCATGGCCACATAAGAAGTGAAATGGATAGAGAAATACATTGCTTCTTACTGCGTTTTGTTAACTGTCTTATTTGCATTTTCCCAAAATAGATATTTTTGAAAATTGTCCAAACTCACCTGGGTGCGAGACACAGTCACATCCCTATGCATGGTGAAAAATCCTTGTGTTTTTTGAATGCTGGCAGGACATCTTCTTAAATAGGATTTTTAGTTTCCCTGGGGACTCTTTCTTTAGCAAGGTATCCTAAAGCTTACTGAGTCTGCATAATTCAGTGTCTCAGTGGGTACTGTTTGAAGGAGAATGAAATTTGAGTGTGAAAGTTCGAGATTTTGTAGTTTTGAGTACAAAAATATAAAATAACTTTTCTCAGATGAGTACTGTAGCCACCAAGTCTGAGGGGTGGTGAATGCCAGTTTATAAGAATGTTGTTTCTCATATATCCTGATGTAGAAAATTTGGAAACTATAGAATAGTATAATGAAAAGCTGAAAAATCACTTATAATCAAAGCATTAACATGTGTTACATACACGACCAATTTCCCATGATGAATGTAGGCAGTACGTACTACAAACATATACTAATAAAATAAAATTTAAAAAGCAAACAAAAAAACTAAACACAGAGACATAACACTCTAAAAATTTTTCTTTAGTTCATTCCATCATTTTCTAATTATTGTGTAATATTCTTAGATTTTTTAGAAAAATAAATTTCATTTGATATGGAGTCATATACAGTTTCTTTCTCTAAATGATATTATTTTGTGGACATTTTTTCCATTCACTATGCAAGCTTTGAAAGCAAACTTTTAATAACTAAACCTAAACCTTCTCATTTAATAGTCCTACAAATTCAGTTGTGGATTTCATTACTCTTGAATACTTGTATACATTTTTTTCTGTAAAACGTAATTCTTTTATGACAATCCTAATCTACTCTGCATTGCTAATTTTTCCTTTCTACAGATAACTAGGAACAATACTGAAGTTTATGAAGTGAAATGTAATGACAAGGTTTATGTTTGTAAATTCTGGAAAAATTATCTTGATAAAATTTGTATTTATTTTAACTTCCATAAAGTGATTGAGTGTTTTGTCCCTCTTTGGGTACTACAATGTGTTTTATAATATAGTATTACATGTACTAGTTGGACTATTAGGAATATGTTTTCACTGTTATTTTAAGTAAATTAACTCTAGCAAGAGTGATTATGAACAGTTCTTCATGTTCATCACATTTTATTTTTGGCCTATTGCTTTTCTCATAAATTACTCATGTCGCCTTATCTGTAATCAGTGGAGAAGTCAGTGTTTATTTATTGATTGTAGGCACTTTCAATACTAAAACATGATCCCATATTTGTTTTACTTAGCAAGCATTTTTCCAAAGTATTTGATTAAAATTTATGTTATGTTGAAAAGAAATTTTATTATTTGACCTTATATTCATGTTGCTAAAAACCTACAAAGCACAGTTTTTTCTATATTTAAATCATTGTTTCAAGTTAAATTGCACCATCCCAATAAGCTCATGTTTCACAATCTATTAAAAAACAGGGGAAGTTATTCTGTTTGCAGACAATGTGAAGGAATCAAGTGCTGAGGACCTGGCCAAGACTCCCAGTTGCCTGTATGAGGGGTAAGGAAAAGAATGAAATAAAGGACAGAAGTAATATTAGGAATTCATAAAGGGAGGCTGGGAGGTCATGCCTCTGGATGGGCAAAGATAAAACTCTTTAAGTTTGATTCACCAATCAAAAGAAACAGACAGACAGAATGGATCAAGGAACAAGATTCAACAATATGCTGTGTACAAGAAACACATTTAATTAAAAAAGAAATTCATAGACTGAAAGTTGAAGAATGGAAAACAATACTCCATGTGACCGGAACCCAGAAAAAAACAGGGGTAGTTATTCTGTTTGCAGACAATGTGAACTTCAAACCAAGAATTACCAAAAGAGATAAAGAATGTTGTTACATATTTGTTAGAGAAAAACTTCAAGAGGAAGAGATAACAATCATAAATATGTGTGTACCAAATTTTGGAGCACTAACTCTACAAGACAAATATTTTTAGATATGAAAAATCAAATGAATAATAACACAATTGTAATGGGGGACCTTAATAGACTCACAAATAGATCGATTAACCAGACAAAAAATCAACCAAGAAATATCAGAACTGAACTAAACCTGTGAACAAATTGAATTAGTTGATGTTTGCAGAGTGTTACACTGAACAACGTCAGAATGCACATTTTTATCAGCTGCACATCGCATGTACTCTAAAATAGACCATATGCTAAACCTTAGAACATGCTTAGGTAAATGGAAAGATATCAAAATTATCACATGCATATTATCTGAACACAGTGTAATGAAAGTGGAAATTAATGCCAAAAGAAACCACAAAAACTCCATAAACACCTGGAAATGATATAACACCCTCCTGAGCAACTATTAGCATACCTCACAGAACTAGAGGAAACATTTCTAAAATTCTTTTGGAAACAGAAGACATCTAGAATAGCAAAAGCAATTCTGAGCAACAAATGTAAGGCAGAAGGCATCAGAATACCAGACATGAAATTATACTACAGAGCTACTGTGATAAAAACAGCATGATACTAGCAAAAAATACCCAGATATGATGACCAGTGGAACAGATTAGAAGATGCAGACACAACTACAAACACACTCAGCCACCTTATCTTTGACAAAAGGGGGAAATCTTCTCATTGGAAGAAAGATAGCCTCTTTAATAAATGGTGCTGGAAAAACTGCCTTTCTAAATGCTGAAGACTAAAATTAGACCTACATCTATCACTATGCACTAAACTAAAGTCAAGATGAATCAAAGACTTAAATATTAAAGCAGAAACAGTAAATCTACTGGAAGATAAATTAGGTACATAGCTTGAAGACATACGTGTAGGCAGAGAGTTCATGAACAAAAACCACACTGCAAGAGAAATACTTCAAAGAATCAAGAACTGGGATTTCATCTTATTAAAAACTTTGGCTCCTCAAAATAATTATGAACAGAGTGAAAAGACAACTCACAGAGTGGGAAAATATTTTAGCCAATTGTCCCTCAGTCAAAGACTTACATCTCAAACTTGTATCTTTATCATTTATAAAGAATTTAAAAAATCAGAACCCCAAAATTCAAAGTCCCAATCCAAAAATGAGCTTCTGAGATGAACACATACTTCTCAGATGAAGAAATATAAATGGAAAGTAAATATATCTTAGCATCATTGATCATTCAAGAAACACAAATTCAAACAACACTGAGGTTTCATCTTACTCCAGAAAGAATGGCTATCACAGGAAATCAACCAGCAACAAATGCTGGAGGGGCTGTGACAAAAAACACCCTTCCCTACTGTTGGTGTGAGTGCAGAGTAGTGCAGCTACTGTGGAAATCATTATGGAGACTCCTCAAGAAGTTGGGATCAGAGACCCAATTTGACCCAGCTATTTCTCTTCTGGGGAAATATCCATAAGAATTAAAAATATCATACCACAGCATTACATGTGTGCTCACGTTTATAGCAGCATAATTTGTAATAGCTAAATCTTCGAAACAACTCAAATGACCATCAACCAAGAAGTGCATAAAAAAAGATGTTGTATTTTTAATACAGTGGAGTACTACTCAGTCATAAAGAAGGATAAGTTTGAGTCTTTTATGGTAAATGGATGCAACTTGAGACCATACTCGTAAGTGAAATAAATCATACTCACATGTGTAACCATCACATTATGTCCCTGATGTGAGAGACTAAAAGAGTACATAAAGTCTAAAATGTACAATAGATATTGTGAAATGGTAAGGAACTGTTCAAAAGGAAAAAAGAACAAGTGTAGGGGAAAGAGGAAAGGATAGAAAGGAGAAGAAAAATATCAAGTTAGTTATACTACTAGTGTCTCTTATTCATTGAAAAGGAAGGTTTGTGTTAATATCAATTGGGGAATTTTTCATGCCCATATCTTGTACTCTGAGTAACTACTTTGAAGATAACAACATGAAATGTATTGACTATTGTTATTCTTTTATTATTTTGTTATAAAATTTTATTTTACTGTTTTTTATAAAATAAAAAAATTCAAAATACATGTTTCAAGAAATACCAATAAAATATAGAATATAAATCAAATATCGAAATAATTATAAAAACTATTTACAGAAGACTCAAAGTTGACCACACTGCTAGGAGAATATTATTTCCATATCAAACATATGATTATTAAATCATTATGCAGTACTTTGGGTTTTCAGAACCTCTCCATCTGATTACTGAACTCTTTAATCCTTTGAACAATGTCTCATTTCCTCCACTCTCCTGACTCCCTTTCAATTTCTACAATTTGCCTTTTTTGATTTTGCATGCAAGTGATATCATGCAATAATTGTCTTTCTTTGGTGTAATTTAGCATAACATGTTCCAGATTCATCCTTGTTGTCATAAATAACAAGGTTTCTTCTTTTAAAATGAATTTTTGTTGATATACAAAAATTGTACATAGTTTTAGTTTACTTTGTGGTGTTTCAGTTCATATACATTGTATATTGCTCAGATCAGGGTAAGTCTATTTCCTCAAACACCGTTAATTTATGGTGAAAGAATTCACAATTCTCTCTTCTATGTTTTTGAAATTTACAGTTCATAATTGCTATTTATAATCACCCTAGTCTGCACTTGAACATCACAACTTATTTCTCTTATTAACTGCAAATTAGTAACTGTTGAACAATCTTTCTTTTGTAAGGCTGAAACAATATAAATAATATAAAGATGTGATAATATTTTTTATCCATTTTCCCCATCCATTCATACATTGACAGACACTTCCACAATGAAAGTAGATTTTCTTTTATTTTAACTTTTATTTTCATTTTAACTTTTTTTTTCATTTTCATAATGAGTGTTTTCTTTGGTAAATCATAAAGAAAGTGATTTGAATTAATTGAAATGACTCACTTAAATTAAAATATAATTGAGAGTGCATTTGTTCTAGTTAGAAAACTAGAGACCAAGAAATTAGCTCAAAGAAATTATCAAAATTCTAACAGGATTTGCAAGCTCAGAAAAATATTTCATTGCAAAATTAAATAGTAAAGTTACTACACTAAAAAACCAATATACTTATGTCCTCCAGCTGTGATTATAGCAAGGTTGGTCCTAACTATAAGCATTAATGGCCCACTTTACTAGATTATCTAGTATGAGGTATGATCAAAAAGTATAATGAATTTTTTTGTTAAAAATTATTACAATAAAATACACATTGCCAATAATTCTCAAAATACTTTCAATCATTTTGAACACATTTATCCTATCATTCTTGCCCCATTCTGAAGCAGTCCTGGAAATCCTTTTTCTTGAGTGTCTTCAGTTGTTCTGTCATGTCTGCCTTCAAACTCTGAATCATTTCAAAACATTTTCTTTTCGCAGTCTTTTGGGGAAGAGGCAGCCTGGTGCCAGATCTGGTGAATAAGATGAGTGAAAACAGGCTGTAATGTTTTTAAGAACCTGCCTTTTCACTGGGTAGAACTCCGCAGCAGCATTCACTATAATTTTGAGCTTAATTTGTAAGACATGAAAGAAGACTTTCAGAACTGCTTCAGAAGTGGCAAAAATAATAGAGTAAGTATGTTCAGAGTGAGGGGGAATATTTTGCAGAGGATTAATGGCAACTCATCTTTCATTGTAATACATTTTTTAAAAGCTTAAACATCAAAAAATTTAAACATTCACAAAATAATTTGATCACATCTTACAGATAGCCATTCTATTAACTGGGGGCGCAGGCTTGATGGAACTGTATAACTGGTAGAGAACATCAGAAAAAGAGCTGATACAGATTGCTATTCAAAGACGTAGAGCATGGAATTTTGGCACAACACTATGGAGGGAAATCTGACAATATAACTACTTTAAAATTAGTTTATATTTGATTCAATATTTATTTATCTATGAATTTCTCATTTATTCGGTGATATTAACCATGAGACATTTATGGTCTTTATGAACTTACAATATATTGAAAGTAAACTCAGTGTAGTAGAGGAATATTTAAAGGAAAGTTTAAAGCTATAAAATAAGCTACTATGCTAGCTTGAGATACATATTGTAAAGTATTTGGTGATTGATTGATTGATTTTTGCCATACTGGGTACTGAATCCAGTGTCTTCGCCTGAACTACATCTCTACTCCTTATGTTTATTTTGAGACAGGGTCCCTCTGAGTTGCTAAATTGCCCAGGGTCAGCTTGAACTTTCGATCCTCCTTCCTCAGCCTACCAGACTTCTGGGATTACTGACATATGCCACAATATCTAGCTCATGATACATTTTAAATGGAAGGAACCAGTGTATATATATCCTGTGAATTATGGTCATGATTTTTTTTTTTTTTTTTTTTTTTTTTTTTTTTTTTTTTTTTTTTTTTTTTTTTTTTTTTTTTTTTTTTTGCGGCACCAGGGATTGAACTCACAGCCCCGCGCCTGTCAGGGCAGGCGCTTAAGCCACTGAGCCAAACTCCCGGCCCTGGTTTTTTGAGGCAGGGTCGCACTGTGTAGCTCAGGCCGGCCTTGCGCCGCGTTGTAGCCCAAGCCGGCCTCGAACTCACAACGCTCCGCCTACCTCAGCCTCCCAAGTGCTAGGATTAAAGGTGTGCGCCACCACGCCCGGCTATGGTCATGATTTTCAAGAGGAAAAGTTACACAGGTAAAAATAGAAATACACACAGAATCCCATGAGCAAGTATTTCTGACTATTAGAAAGTATATTTTTAAATGTCTTTGCTATTTTTTCAGTTAATGGCCTTTGATTGATATGTTCATTTCACGTTTACAGTGATAAAAAACTAAACATTCATGAAACCATGCATGAATATATATATCTTTGTTTTATTTTTAGTTGCCTTAGACAAGAATTTCCAACCATCAGTCCTGATGGTAGGATATCGTTGTGGGAGTTACCTTCTGGACTACTGTCCTTTGGGGTAAAGAAAGCTTTTTTAGTCTCCCAAATATGTGGAACTTTGTTTCATGCTTTTCCTTAGAGCTCTGTGGTCTCTTAAGCCTTTTCTTACTGAGATTTGGGACTTCTGAGAGTATAAGAGATTATGTCCGCTTCCTGTGGGATCTCACCTAGAAAAGCATTTGTGATCCACAGTCTATAAGGTGAAACCATCAACTACATTTCTAGCCCACTCCTTGGCATGCACACCTTTTGTGTTCCTTCTTCTCTTCAGCTAGACTGTAGGTAAGGGATGATTTCTGCTTTCCAGGTGCTCTAATCCTAGGTTTATTGTGGGATGAAACCTTGTACTGTTTTAGTCTATCTGTGCCATCGGTCGAGTCAAAAATGCAAGCCTACAGAGGATGCTGTTGGTGATTTGTTAGCCTGAAAATTTAGGATGAGTGGGTTCATTCACCGTTCAAAGCAGAGAGTATTTGTATGAGATGTGCGCTTTTGGGGGCCAAAGGAATTGGTAAGATACTCTTCATCTTCTAGCGCTTAGAGAACACTTGGGTCTATATTCATTCATTTTTAAGAAAGTATATGCTGCAATGCCAGAGACAGAGGATTAGATAAGAACTCCAAAACCGCTTAACAAAGAAAAATTAAAAAGATCCATACATTTCCCTGTGTGTCACTAGCCCTCCTTATCCACATCTCCTTCCTTGCCTTCAATTCAATCGGTATAACTTCAATTTATCCAGCATTCTTTTTTTATAAATCCAGGTACCATCCTTATATATAGGGTAAAATAGGTGACAGATTTGTCCTACACAGTGAAATAGCTGATGGGTAGTATAAAAATGAGTAGCACAAAAATAAATGGTCCCAGCATAGGTCTCCAGCTTATCATCATCATGAAATATGGAAAGATTATGAAGGTTGCAGAGAGGAAGAGTAATTTCACATAATAAATCTCCTTTGGTTTAACAATGAGTGAAGTGTGTTAGCTTCACTAGTATCCTGTGTAGAAAGCACAAAATTCTGTATCTTTTAGTAAATTACAGAGTATACAATCTTAAGTAAAAGAACTATGATAATGCTGAATTGGTAGACTCGAGAATGTGATAGAAAACACAAGTAAATTTAAATAATAAACAGATAATATAATAACATTATACAATACATTAAAATAACATTATATAATAATATTATAATATATAATACTGAATATATAAATATAGATAATCAAATATAACTTTTGATACTTTTTCCATAAGCAGACAGATAAATGTTTGATTTGTTATGCAAATTTGCTATTTACTTGCAAGATTATCATAAAAGCATCTGAGTGAAGACATAGAGATGCCTCTTGATAAATGCCCTCACGGGGCCCGCCTGGGCTGCCCGGCCTGAGTGGCACCGGCGCGCGGGCTTGGAATCAGGGACAAACACTACACGCCCGCCCCCCCCCGCCCCCCCGCCCCCCCCCCCGCCCCATCAGCAAGCTGCTGTTTTGGAGGTCTGGCTAAATTGATAGCAACCAGGGAACATCAACTAACTTTTGTTTTGTAGATCTGGCCAGGTCTCTGGTCAGCAACCCAAGCATCTCTTTACAGTGGGAAACGTAGCATGTATGGGGGATTCTCTTCTGTCTTGTCTTTTATTATTAATAAAATATTAAAAAAAAAAAAAAAAAGAGTCCCACACACTTAAGGTATTCAGACTCAGGAATAGTATCTTGTGCCACTAAAAAGACAGATTTGATACTTCAAGAAAAACATTTCCAAACAATGACCACAACAAAGAAGAAATAGCAGCAAAGAATCTAGAAGCTTCTTCTTTCCTGGACATAATTTGTTCCTGACATGTGTCTCCAGGAATTTGGGCAAGGGATGTTCACAAGCCTGATAGGATTTCATTCTTTGTTCTAGTACCTAAATTTCTCAAATAAGAAAAAAAAAATCAGATGTAGTCCATCACCAGAGTAGCACAGTGAAGAAGAGAAAACAAAGTGAAAAAGCAAGTCTCCTTGGCTTTCCAACCTTCTGGGCACAAGCTGACTCATGCAGATTTTTCTATAGAGTGATAATCTAAATAAAAGGTTTCTTTTTACAGCCAGAGGCAACCATGGGTACTACATGCACTTTGTGTCAAATGGCTGCCCAGCGTGGGATGAGGAAGCAGCATAAACAAAAGCAGTGATTGCATCAATCGCTGTGCTATAAGATCCTAGAGGTTTGGACATCTACATCAGGTAATGGACCTATTGTCATCAAGGAGAAATTGTGGTGGGCATGAAGTAGTGTGGTGTTGCAATGCTGATGAGATACGCTCTTTTGTTGTCATGACATCTGCTTATATGGTCTCCTTTTTACCTTCCCAGAAACAGGCAAAAATATAGAAGCAGTAGAACTCAGTAGCAAAACCAGCAGGTCTTGTGTTTTTCTTTGATGGGAGGTCTTTTATTACTGATTTAATCTCCTTACTGATTATTAATATGTTAATATTTTCTTTTTCTTCCTTAGTTTTATAAGAAAATAATAAAGATGAGAGAGAAGAATGCTAGGGAAGATAATAAACACACTAGTTTTGATACTGTGGTGGATGATGGCACCATAGCTAGCAGGCAGAACTGAAAGGCAAAGTCTACATTGGGAATGAGTGTATTTTGCGGGAATGACTTTAGTGCTGGACATGGCAAATTTAAAATCTTCATGAGAATTTAAAATGGAGATATCCAGCATGAAAGGACATATCAATTGGGGCATAGTTCACTTATGAATTTAATTGTCTCAAAATTAACTTTGTGTGTATTATATTTGAGATAATTGGAATGAAAATCTTTCTTATATGGTTTTCAAAAATTGCATCAAAGCAAAGACATGCAAAGGAAATGGATTCTCATAATGGCATCAAGATTACAGAGTATTTGACAACGAAAGGTTTCTTATCTTTCTGTTTTCTTTTGTTTTTTTTGTCAGTACCAGGGATCTAACTCACAACCTCATAGCTGCCAAGCAGGTGCTTAAGCCACTGAGCCAAACTCCCAGCACTATTGTTTTTGAGGCAGGGTCGCACTATGTAGTTCAGGCTGGGCTTGCTCACATTGTAGCCCAAGCTGGCCTCGAACTCACAACCCTCCACCTAACTCAGCCTCCCAAGTGCTGGGATTAAAGTCATGTGCCACCATGCCAGCTATCTTTCTTTTTCTTGAGACAATCAAATTAGATTAACTTTCATAGTCATTGTTCTTATATTTGATATCCACACAGGATCTACATTTCTATTTCATTATTACTATATCCAAGCCACCAGAATACTAAATGAGGAATGAAATAGACTTATGATTATTTTACAGAAGTTTTTAAATATCAGTCTGGCATTATAGAAGAATAAAGAAGGCTATGTGAATAAAGTAAGCCTGTCTACCCCACACCACCCAGAATGCATTCAATCTCATCTGAAAATCAGAAGCTAAGCACGGTCAAATCTGGTTAGTACTTGGACAACAGAGTAAAGCAAATCTCCCTAAATCACACTTTGCTATAAAGAGAGTTGAAATGTGAATAATATGCTATTTGACAGGAATAGCCATAATCTTCTCATTGCATATTATGACACAAAATTAATTCAATAAACAAATTTCAGGCTTTCCTTCACATACAATCATAACTTTCTGTCATAAGATATATAATCAATCTTACAAGCCAATGAGACTATATGAGTGTTGAAGTCATTTCTTAACACTATTTTCATTTATGAATCTAGCTATGTCGCAGCTAGCATTAGTCAATCTCTCTGCCCACGTTTCTACTTCTATTTGAGAGTAAAAAATTACAGCTTTGTAGTTCTGGTATAAAATTAAATTTAGGCTTTTCACAGAACTTTTAAAATATTACTTAAGCTATTGCTCAATAAATTGTGTGTTTTAAAATCACTATTATCCAAAATAACTGGTAGTACATATAAATGTAACTATTACAAATTTGCTTGTATTTACAAAGCTCTGAATTAAAGCTCTATTACTTAATTCTTTTTCCACAGGTTAGAGATTTTTAGAAACATATCATCCTTTACTGATTTAGTTATGCTGATTTCCAACAACTCATATGTGCCTCCTCAATATTTCATCTTTAATGGAATTCCTGGTCTGGAAGAGGTACATGTGTGGATCTCACTCCCACTCTGCTCAATGTATGTCGTCTCCCTTGTGGGAAACCTTGGTCTTGTGTACCTCATTTACTCTGAGGAGCCTTTACATCGCCCAATGTATTTTTTTCTGGCCATGCTGTGTCTCATTGACCTACTTACCTGCACAACCACTCTGCCCAATGCACTCTGCATCTTCTGGCTCAATCTCAAGAAAATTAAATTCAATGACTGTTTAGTCCAGATGTTCTTTGTGCATGGGTTCACGGGTGTGGAGTCTGGAGTGCTCATGCTCATGGCTCTGGACCGCTATGTGGCAATTTGCTACCCACTTCGTTATGCTACCATCCTCACTAACTCTATCATTGCCAAAGCTGGGCTTGCCACCTTCCTGAGAGGTGTGTTGCTAATGATTCCTTTTCCATTGCTGGTCAAGCGCTTGCCTTTCTGCCGAAGCAATATCATCACACATACGTATTGTGACCACATGTCTGTGGTGAAGCTGTCCTGTGCCAGCATCAAGGTCAATGTCATCTATGGTCTGATGGTTGCACTCTTGATTGGAGTGTTTGACATTTGTTGTATATCTGTGTCTTATACTATGATCCTGCGGGCAGTGATCAGTCTCTCGTCATCAGATGCTCGGCAGAAGGCCTTCAGCACCTGCACTGCTCATATCTCTGCCATTATCATCACCTATGTCCCAGCATTTTTTACTTTTTTTACCCACCGTTTTGGGGGTCACACTATTCCTGCTTCTCTTCACATTATTGTGGCTAATCTTTACCTTCTCCTTCCACCAACTCTTAACCCTATTGTTTATGGGGTAAAGACAAAACAGATCCGAGACAGTGTCATAAAGTTCTTCCAGAGTGAGAAAGGCAGGAGTTGACTGAAGGCAACTGAAATTAGATAGAAAAAAGATGAATGAAAAGAAAGCA
Source organism: Dasyprocta punctata (assembly GCA_004363535.1). NCBI lineage: Eukaryota > Metazoa > Chordata > Mammalia > Rodentia > Dasyproctidae > Dasyprocta > Dasyprocta punctata. The sequence continues at coordinate 25,593 of RJWM01019574.1, read as the reverse complement.
AAGGTGAAACACATGTGTGGCACCAATCATTTCCCATTATCTCTTCCAGAGTATGTCCTCAAAATTATATTGGGGACATTTATAGGTATCTCTGAATTTGTATCCCAATTCCATTCCCTTCTTTTTCTTCTTCACTGTTCTTTTAAAACTTAATTTATTTTTAGTTGCGTGATAAAATTGTGTTTATCATGTGCAGCATGATGTTTTGGAGTACAAAAGTATAGTTGATCTCATAGAAGCAAAGAGCAGAGTGAAATTTTCTAGCACAAGTTTTAATCAAGGTATTGGTATGGGATCATGACTGTTCTCTAATATATCCATCTGAGATATTTCTTAACTTTTTGAAGGAATTTAAGTATCTTGTTTATGACACTTGGTAATCTTCCCTTTTGATAAGAAATAAAATGACTTTACAAGACATTTTCAGACTGTGTAGTCTTTGATGCTAAAATTAAGCTTATGAATTAATTTAAGGTATATGGTTTTTGCCATACATTCAGTTCAGAAGATAGATGTCCAATGTCACCACAACTCCTGGAATGGATGTATTTTACCTGAAAAATTTAAACACTTTAGGAATCTTAATGAAGGAGTTATAAGTTATATGGTGTTGCTGGTATATGGTGTGGTTTTTCACAGTTAGATATCAATTAATTGGTGAATATTTTATAAACTCAAGTAATATCTAAAATGAAACTTCTTCCTTGTTGCTTACTGTGTGTACTATTTTATCATAATACATTTATAATAGGTTTGTTGGCACACTTGTTTATTTACTGCCAGAACATACTGTCTTTCAAGACAGTAGATAACTATATTTGTCTTTGCATTTCAATCTCTGGCATAATGCCAGCCACATGGTAAAATAAATGTACAAGGGCTGGGAGTTTGACTCAGTGGCTTAAGCGCATGTCTGGCAGGCATGAGGATGTGAGTTCAATCCCTGGTGCTGCAAAAATAAATAAAATAAAATAAAATAAAATAAAATAATTGTACTTTAAGTGGCTAACAAGTAAATCTGCATTTGTTAGACCCTACGGTGGACAGGAAAAATATGAACATTCCTCTGTCAGAAAAAAGTTCCTATTTTTTATGGGAAGTGAAATACAAACAAAAATATATTAAACTGTGTTCTTGTTTTTTGTTTTGTTTGTGCCAGGAATCAAACTCAGGCAGGGAGGAGCTGCCAGGCAGGAGCTTGTGCCACTGAGCTATATCCCTGACCATTAAATTGTGTTCTACGTTAGCAGTCTTTACAGGAGGCAGATCAGAGTCAAGTCAATTCAAAATTGAAAGGAAAATGCCAATTGTGTTTCCTAGAACATCTTAGCAGGAAGTAAATGAATGAACTAAAATTTAGTCACTGAAGTGAAGGGGTATGAATATAAGGGGTGATCAAATAATATGATAAATTTTCAAATTTTTAAAGATTCATTACAGCGAAAGACATATTTTCATTAACCTCCCACAAAATATTCCCCTCACTTTGCACATTCTTATCATTCTTGCTGCTTTCTGAAGTACTTCTGGAAGCCTTCTTTCAAGTCTTTATGAGGTATGATAAAAGATACAGGGAATGCTATTGCCATGTAATATAAAGGAAAGCTCTTAGAAACACTATAGTTTGTCCTCATCCACTTTTATGCACCACATCTGGAAATGTGTGGCTTATGGCTCTTCTCTAAAGTCAAACACAGACCATGAAAGGTAGTCATTTTAAACTGATCCAGAACATCGAGCCAGTCATTCAAGTGCAACCATAACGTGTTTCACAAATGCTAAAGTATCACAGAAGTTCGAACTCTCACCCTGAGAGAACAAGAATGTCACAGAGCTATGACATTTAATAAGGACTGTGTGTGCACATGTGTGTGTACATGTGTGTTTGTGTCTAGTTTTTGCACAATTTAGTCATTTCCTTTAAAAATATATCTGTAAGTGCAATATATGGGTCATAAATTATATTTGGTCACTATGTTTTTTAATGGGAAGATTAACATTTGCATTTACATTTAATGTCATTAAGACCTTATTCTCTAGTTTTAATTTCTTTCTTTCTCTCACATCTTCCTTTGTGCCTAACTGACTTACTGTAATAGTGTATTTTGATTCCTTACTTATTAGTTTTTTGCTTTTTGGTTTCCATGAGTCTTACAAAATACATTTATTTTTACCATTTCCTATTTATTGTTAAGTAAAAAAAGAATTTATAAAAATACTTATGCAGCATCACTGTTGAACAATAACAGTGATAAGTACACACATTTGCATTGATAAAATGTCTAGTATATGAAATATGAAAATAGTAACCACTGCTGTATCTAGGTAGTGGCCTAATAGGTGATTTTATTTTTATTTGTTAGTTTCTTCATTTCTATAAGAGAAAAATTATATTTTACTACTGTCATATATATGACCATAACTTGACAAGGTTTAGTTTTGATTATAAAAAAGCTATTTTGAAATGATGGCAATTGAATATGGCCATGAAGATTAAAAAAAGAAAAAGAGAGAAAATGTACAATTGAAAACCTCTATACTCGCACTGCAGTCTGGCTGGGAAGAAAAGAGTTGCCCAAGGTTGTATGGCCTTCGTCTATGTACTCTGGCCTGGATATGAGTCTTTGGTTTCTGTCTGGTTTGTGTCTCACTACGGTGGCCTAGCAATGAGCTCTGAAATAAAGTGCTGCACTAGTCTTGGGCCCTGCTCCCCAGTGAGTGGAATTCTACTCTACTGTCTGCTGCCTGAGCGTGGAGGAAAGGGATGATGTCAACCACCTGGCTAATGCAGTTTCAGCTGCTCAGTCTCGAAATAGGGTTTCTGAGGCTCGATTTGACACCTGCTTTTTTCATGACTGGTAATAGGTTTTAAGTCTAAGGCTTTAATTTTTACTCTCCTTCCCCAAGCAGGAGGCATCTTTCTCTAAGCTGCTTGAATTTAGAGGCATGGCGATGCAGGCAGATCTTTCCTTCCTTTCTTTTTCAATGTATTTCCCTTTTATTCTACTAAAACCAGGCACTGTATTCTCTCACCTGGCTTGCTTAGCTTTGGTGGAGGCAGTTTGGTGCGTAAAGAGTCATTCAAAATGGTATGTTGACTGGGAGAGAATTGCTGGAAGATCTTACCACAGTCTCCACAGTTTTATTTTTTAATGTTTCCTCCTTTGTTCCAAATTTCATCTCTCAACTGGAATTAACATGTTAGTTCTTCATGTGAGTGCAAAATGAATGAGTCCATTATAATTTTGTGACTTTTATTCTGGATTCTTTAGCATACCATCAGCCAATCCTGTCTGTAAACTCCCCAGGAACTCTCAGTCCCTCCTAGCTGGAAGCCTCCAGTTATTTGTGATGTTGAACATATTCTCTTCCAATTCCTCGGAAAAGACATAATTAACCAAAAGTTAAAATAGGAGACAACAGAAGCATGAGACTTAGGGGAAAGGTATAGCTTTCAGTGAGAGGTAATAGCTAAAGTTATTTTGCTTAACTGCTTCTTCCTGTTAATGCTGTCTTGCTTCTTAAAATTATGGGGGTAATAAAGTGAGGGTGGATTTCCTTAGACACCACAGCTTCCTTGTATTTTACTAAGCAGACTGAGGCTCCCAGATAGGATGGCAGTGGGAATGAATTATGGAACACCTTCTTCAGCAGTGCTTCTGCTCCACATATTGGGTGAAATTATAAATAGAAAAAAAGAACAATGGTGCTTAATCTACAGGCCTCTTTTAATAGAGTGGAAATTTCATTATGGACTTAGTTCCTATCTAGGGAACAATACACTATACTTATAATTAGAGTATTCCCTAAAACTCATGCCCTTCATCTAAAGAAAAATTATATACTTGAGCAGGTGTCTAAACTCACAGAAGAATTCATATGATAGCTATTATTGTGCTTTTATGACATAAACTAAATTCGTTTACTACTTCCTCAGAAGTTCCAAATTTCCTTCAGCAAGAGCATGAAGTCAGTTTAACTCTTGGTTCCCTGGGTCCAGCTACCTCATTCCTGCTCTCTCCATGAACCATAACTCATGACTTAGTCCAGAATCACAATGCTGACAAATTCTCTTCTGATTTTGTTATATTTTAAATCTCCATAAAGGATAATTTCTGCCTGTTATATGACTGACTTTCCAATTATCTTTCAAGAAGATGTCCAGTGTGGACCTTGAATCCTCACACTGTACAAAGTTACTAATGCTGAAAACATAGAAGGTGAGTACACTTGACTACTATTGCCTTTCTGGGTCAAGGAGCTACCATTCTTCATTGTCAGTCTCTTCTCTTTTCTTCCCTCAGACACTACCTGTTAGTTTCAAATATAGCCTCTGGAATTAACTACATCAAAGGTGTTGAGTTTACATTCTAGTCACAATGAAGGAGAATGTCATAGAAATATGTGTGTAACAACCTTGAGATACTAAAAATGGAGCATACACTAACTTGAAAAAGTCAAACCAAGACCTCCCTGTGAACCAGCACCATGTGTGAGCTGCTGCCAGACCCTAGCCTTTTCCTGTGAGTCAGTACCATCTGTGGACTGCAGGGCAAGAGAACAAGAAGTCACCAAGAAGCAAACCCTCCTTGTAAACAAGCACCATGTGCAGGCTTCCACCATCTGGGGGACAGCCATACCCCAGCCCCTACCTGGGCGGGGGCTAAGAAACAAGAAGAGCCAACCCCAACCCCACCCCACAACACCCCCATAAGCAGCTGACTGATCTGGAGAAACACAGGCTGGACTATGGCTTTTGAGGTGTAACGCAATTTGATGCTTGTGGTGTTTGGTGTTTCACTGACTTTGCAGGTCTACGGCTGGTGGTCTGATCATCTATTCAGAGGATCTCAGTATGCAGCGTGGCATTTTTGGGGGATCTCCTTCTGAAGGTGGCAGCCATTGTTAATTCCCTATTATCTTTTCTTTGAAGTCCTGTATCATTTTCATTGTTTTGTTGGGTTGGGTTTTATTCTGTTTGGTTTTGTTTGATTTTGTTATATCCGATGGCATGGGCAGCTATTTCAAAGATAGCAAGATATATGATGGTAGCCATTTTGATTTACTATTGTCTTGTTTTGAAGTCTTTTATTGCATTCATTGTTTTATTTTATTGGTTCTATTCTGTTCTGGTTTTTTTTTTTTTTGAGTTTTCCTATGTCTGAAAGTATGCGAAGCTATTTTGAAAACAACAAGAGGCATTATGGTAACCATTGTTGATTTCCTATTATCTTGTTTTGAAGTTCTGTATCACTTACACTGTTTTGTTTTGATTGGCTTTATTCTGTTTTATTTAGCTTGGTCTTATTCTCTTTAAAATAAAAATTACAGCCGGGAGTTTGGCTCAGTGGCTTACCCACCTGTCAGGCAGGTGCAAGGTTGTAAGTTTAATCCCCGGTGTCGGAAAAAAAAAAGAAATAAAATAAAATTACAAACATAAGAATTACAAATAAAAAATACAATGAATGGGAAAATCTATGCTACTAATACTACTCTTTGCCCTCCATAAGGGTCTTCCAGTAAACGTTCTTCCAACAGCCTGGTAAGCAGAGCTGTGCATGTAATAAGTCAACTGTGTTCCTTCTAGAAGTGAACCACATGAGTAGAGATCAAAAAGCCACTTTAGAGGCAATAAAACTCTGCTTGAAGTGGCAGGAGTGCCCAAATTCAAGGACAAAAATGTTTATCATGATTTATTCTCCAAATTATGTGGAACTCTCACAATATATTATTCTGTGACTATACATATTATTATGGAATTCTACATTGTGTGAGAAAGAAGGAGTGTTCTATGATAACTTTTAATAGCTTTGTAGAGAGTTGGTTTAGTCTGTCTTCTGAAAAATGAACTAACCTACTATCTAAATGTCAAAGAGGGTAGATCCTGTTGTGTAGAGAAAATACAATTTAGAAATTCAAATGCATTCAAACAAACCAAGTGACCTTATGTCTCTATTCCATGGCAGGCAAAATGAGTGATTCTCTCTTATTCAGAAGATGGGAAGGTGATCATTAGCATAATATTGCTGGGTGGCTGTTTATCCTCATTAAATGAGAGCAAAGAGGGGAAAGCTTAAAGTGCATGGCACTTTGTGACCACTTTGCTGTTACTTACTAATCTTCTGCCTATCATAATACTGGACATGCAAGGGGCACCTACTGTCCTTACTGAACTAACAGGTAGCCTTTCCTGATTGAGGGCACTAATGTGATATTTATTTCTAATCCCACTTATGGCAAAAACAATAAAAATGCTCAGTTAGCATTTTGGGACCCTTTTCAAAGAGATCAGTGTTCATTTAGTCATCAATTATTTGGCAGCACACAGAATATTAAAGGAGAACCATCTGGAAGATAAGAACAATGAGGATTATAAAGTTGCATTCAATTCCTACCAGAGTAAGACGGTTAAATACTAAGAGAACTGTGTGCCAAAGTTTTGCTGGGATTCTGAAGTTATCTGATGAATTGAATTCCTAATAAGAAACAATGAATTCCAATTGCATACTCTACTGGACACCAATTAAAACATTGGGAGGATAACTCTTTATCTTTTTAACCTTCAGACTTTGTTTAATGATGCATTACATTTTCTATGGATTCTTGGAACAAGAAACCACTGAAAAACCTGATACAAAGACAAATAATTGTAATTACCTGGTGTCTGCTTACCCTGAATGATTCAGTGAATCATTTGCCTTAAGATGTACCCATCCTAAATAATGCCACTTTTAAACTGGATGTGGTGGTACATGCCTGTAATCCCAAGCACTTGGAAGGCCAACGGAGGAGGACAGCTGCAAGTCCAAGACCAGGCTGGGCTACATAGTGAGCTCATGACCATCTCGAACTAAATAGTGAGACCCTACTTCAATTTCCCCAAAATAATAAAAAAAAAACGTTATTTTTATTGAATGCATGAAAGGTGTGGTCAATAGTCCATCATCTATCCGTAAGTGCAACCCTTCATTAATGTCAGTGACCAGACTCTCAACCTTAGAATTTTTATGGCCAGGCTTGATTATAGAAATGGTGTGACAAATAGTTTGCTCTTTGGGATAAATGTTTAATAAGTCAAAGTTAAACTCTCAGGTTCTCTGCAGGTTGTCCATCCAGAAAGACAGATGGCCTTCTACAGAATATCATGAATCCTGGTTACAGATGAGTCATAAATTCAATCAATACTGCAAGAATGTTAAGAGAATAGATTATGCTGTTTGTCATGCCACCTCTAGCTATAAATGATTTAGCTCTCTACTATTTCTTCTTGCTCTTATTCTTTCATTTCTCTCTGACTTCTCACCTTTCCATACTGCATTTATTAACCTACAACTGCTTGTATAAGGAAGAATTTCTAGCCCGTTTACACCAATCACTCTGCTGTGCTTTCTTAGGTAAAATTGCTTACCTGCAGTAGAGCCTAGACCTTGGTAACCTAACATATGCCAGACTGAACTAAAAAATACATGGAGTTCAGACACCATGAGAAAGAATTCTTGAGCTCTGAATTCTGATATGGGAGAAGAAGGGTGCTCATTCTGGTCACACTGCTGTTGGATACATAGGGAAGAAAGCCAAATCTTTCTATATGATTCCAGAAAGCAACATTCAGTCAGGGACCTAAAAATGTTTTACTTTTCCAGTTTCTGAAAGTTCCAGTAGTTAGCATGGTTATAGGTTGTGTGTGTACTGTCTGATGATTTTGCCTTGTTTAACCCATGATAGGACTATCTAAGAAGGCTTTGGAACCCTCCTTCTCACAGCTATTATACCACTTCCCATGCCACAGCATTACTATTATTTTTATTTTTATATTCACTATTTCTCCAGGACATCCCATACAGTTCCAACTATATTATATTCCTTTTGTAACCGTAAATCAAACCAAAACATTTTTAATGGTTTAATGCTGATAATTGAATTAAAGTGAATCTGAGTAGAAGGTCTGTGGGGATGATCAGAGTAAAGAATGATAATGAAAGGTGGGCATGATAGACCTCGTGGTTCAGAAATACAGTCACAGAAGAATTAAATATTTCCTTTTAGGAAGGAAATATTTCTAAACCCCAAGAGCAATGGTCCTGTGGGGCATCAGCTGGCAGTAGTATCATGCTGCAGCAAAAATATAAGCTTCCTTTAGCAGGACAAAAAACAGAATAAAGTTAGAAGGGGAGATGCTACAGTAATCTGATCCTAAGAGGGATCACAGGACATGGCTAAGAAAGGCGATGCTGCTCCTGCAGTGAGGCACTGCAAACGAGGGATAGGAACTTTAAGATGTAGTGACAAACATCCTTGAAATTAGGCTGGAGCTGTGATAAACAGTATCTTCAGACCATGTAGCAGAAGCTTAGGTAGGTGTTGTGCAAATGCTTTTGGTAGGCACAATGTCACCTACTTTGTTTCTTCTTAGTTTCAGTTTTCCTAAAAGCATAGATCAAACATGGTGCTTTAGGTTTATCCAGAATTTTAGCCTCAATGTTTACAGAAATTTCAATACAAACTTTGAAAGGCTCTTGGAAATATGCGTGTCCCTGCTCTGTCCATCTTATCTGAGTCTCTGAGACTTGGATAAGATGGACAGAGCAGGGACATGCAAGTTATAGCTGAGAGGAACCTCTACTTGGGACAGCAGAGGTTCCTCTTAACTATAGTTTATCACACAGTCATCGAATGGAGAAAAAAAAAACATGAGAGGAAGAGTAGGAGTCCTTTATTCCCAGACCTACTTTCTGTTTCCCCAAAGAGAGGGCTGCTGATGTTCCTAAGGCCTCTGTTTCATAGGCTTATTCAAGAAGAGCAGTTGTCCTTACTTTGACTCTTTACTCTGTGTTACCTGTATCCTTCCCAGGGGTTGAGGGTGTAGCTCAGTGGCACAGCACTTTCTCAAGGCCCTGGGTTCAGTCCCTAGAATCATAAATACAAGTAAATATAATAATACTCTCTCTAGAATGCAAATCAATGTCATTTCATATCTTAAATATACTATTTTCATTATTAACCTAAAACATCCTTGAGTACCATTATCTGCTTAAGTATCACTTGTTAAAGTGTCCCTCATGATGTGTTACTTTTATGTATGTTTACATATTTTGTTGATATTTGTATTTTCAAATGCTTTGATGATTTGCTTTCTTTCAGATTCCAAAAGAACCGAGAGGGATGTACCCTTCAAATGACACCATGATCCACCCCTCTTTTTTCCTCCTGCTGGGGGTTCCAGGCCTTGAAGAGATGCATGTTTGGATTGGATTTCCTTTTTGCTCTGTGTATTTGATTGCTCTTGTGGGGAACATCACTATCTTGTTTGTTATCAAGACTGAACACAGTCTTCATCAGCCCATGTTTTACTTTTTGGCTATGTTGGGCTCCATTGATCTGGGCTTGTCCACATCTGCTATTCCCAAAATGCTGGGCATATTTTGGTTTAATTTAAGGGAGATTAGTTTTGGAGGTTGTGTAACCCAGATGTTCTTTATTCATATATTCACTGCCATGGAGACTGTTGTACTGGTCGCCATGGCCTTTGATCGCTATATCGCCATCTGCTACCCCTTGCGGTACAGTCTAATTCTCACCAAAAGAACTATGGGTCTTATCCTTGTAGGGGTGTTTGGAGTCAATTTCATTTTCATTGTTCCTCTGGTGTTTCTAATTTTGAGACTTCCTTTCTGTGGGCACCATATAATCCCACACACTTACTGTGAGCACATGGGAATTGCCCGGCTGGCCTGTGCCAACATCAAGGTAAACATGATATTTGGACTAATTCTTATATCAATAGTGCTAATTGGTGTGGTTCTGATTGTCATCTCCTATGCGAGAATACTCCGAGCCGTCTTCTGCCTGCCTTCTCGGGAGGCCAGACTCAAGGCACTTAATACATGCAGCTCCCACATCAGTGTCATTCTAGTCTTCTTCACTCCAGCTTTTTTCTCCTTCATGACCCACAGGTTTGGCAGAAATGTCCCCGTGTACATTCACATTCTTCTGGCCAATCTGTATGTTGTTGTTCCTCCTGCCCTGAATCCTGTCATCTATGGGGTGAGAACTAAGCAGATACGGGAGCGAGTTTTAAGCATCTTTGTGAAAACAAATTGACGTAAACCACCTTGGAAATATGCATTTTAATCTCAGGTTCAGAATCTTGTAGTAGAAAATACTCTGACTTTAGAATTGTCACATTCATAGTTCCCCTACACTTAATGCAGAATGTATTTATGATTAATGTTCAATAACTGGAAATTTGCAAAATGTCTAAGGTTTGATTTAAAGTGTTTCCTTAGGGCAACTCTTTTGTTTAATGACAACAGAGCAGGTCCAGGGACTGTGTGGAATAAAATGTTGCTTTTCTTTTGCAAATAGTTAACCCTTGAGTACATTATCATATATATTCCTTTACATCAAGGACTACAGAATTTCAATACCTTGTGATAGATTCCTTTGCATCTTTTTTAGTTGCTTGTTTTAATCCATAGCTGTCATTAATATTTTGTTATACATCACAGACCAATAAATTCTGGAAATACAAAAATAAAAAGATGTATGATGTTTTAAGGATCTTTCATGCAGAAGAATTTGAGGAATTTTTCCTATAACTCTTGTGGAATCTTTCCAGTCTGATTACATCGATGGAGTTCTTCCCACATGTGATCTGAATGAGCTGATCTGCTGCTTGTAGATGTGTGCATGCAGTTCTACTATACATACAATACAGGGACAGCTATGCAGAGAGAAATAAAGCAAAGGAGGAAGGATGGTAGGAGAGGAAAAGAGAAAAAGTGATACTTTGACAGAAGTTGCAATGCGACAGGAACTTAAATGTTTAGGAATGGACATCTCCAAATGAGTGAATCCCCTGTTAATTCTCAAAGATCAAATCTAGTGCTCCAAGAAGTGATTGCCTTCAGATCCACAAAATTTAGTTTTTCCTTCATTCATCATGTACTAAGCATCCTTTACATCCAGTCCCTTTTCACCTTGGACTTCTACCTTGTGGCTTATGAAATGAGCCTTTGTATCCTTCTTTTTTGTACATTTTGGTCAACATTATATATTTGATTAGTGCTTACATACTATTTTCCTTGTACTCACATAGTAGCTTCTTAATAATAGATGTTTGTTTTTTAAAATTCAGGTACAACCTATTATAGTAAAGTGAAAGAACCTTACACATAAAACTTACTAGATCTTTACAAATGTAAACAATGCCATGTCCTGTGCTTCAGAATATCTTCTTTGAAGTTTCCTAATGCTCCTTCCAGGGACTGGGACCAGCTACCCATACCTAAACTAAAGGTATGCCATCTCTGTTCTCCATTTTAGTGCTCTCTCCATTGGGTAATCCCCCAATGCTCTATCTGCATTCTAGATGAACAGATACTCCGTGGAGTTCCAGGACTTAAGTCTATGCACTTGTTTATGACCTACTGGCTGATACTTCTGGGGTAGTAATACGGAGATCAGATTCACTGTAATGGGTGATGAAGTATTTATTTCATGCAATATCTAGAAATCAGATTGCCAAGATGGTAATGGCATACCGTGTTTGAGTGATCAAATTATTTATATTGTGTAGCACCCTACAAGAAGTATTTGTTGAAGGATGTCCAGGCTTTATGGACAGTCCTAAACCTTTGCAACTACCAACCAGACTAAAATATGTGGTACTGCTGACAATACAGAATAGATTTTTGTGTCCTTAGTCAATAACTCCTAGAGTTGAATTTTTTCTGATTCTACTGAAAGAGAATTTAAAATTTTAAATAAAAGACTGCCAAGAAAATCTGCCAAGAGTGGCCACCAAAAACCTATTGGCTATGTCCAGGAAACCCTGATAGCAGAACATTTTTTCCTTTGTGTGACCCCTGTTTTACTGCCTTTGTGTAACTGATGCTTTTGCAATGCAATTTAAGATGTTTAAACTCCCTCAGTAACCCATGATGTCACCCAACCCTCCAATCATAATGTGCCAAATCTACCTTTGTATCTCCCTGCTTGCCTTCCCCATAAAAGCTCTGAAATCCTGCCAGATTGGGCTCTGATTCTTTGGGAGAGATTCCAGTCAAGCCCACCAGTGTAACAAAATGCTTCTTAAACTTTCTTGGTGCTGCTTCTTCTCGCATTCGGTCCACTTTCTTGGACACTACTACTATAGACAGGTTTGTGAATTTTGTCTTAATTGTATTGTATAATATGTACATTTTAAAGTATCTTTTTTAACTCAAAATTATGCTTCCAAAATTTATTAACATGAGTGCATATAGCTGTAATTTGTTGCTTTTTCATTGCTGTGTAGTATTTTGTTGTGTACATATACTCAATTTAATTATCTATTCTGGATTGACTGTTGGATTTTGTCCAACTTTTTGCTAGTTAGAATAAAATTATCATAGCTATTTCAGGACATGTTGTATTATAGACATTTATGTACATATTTTTTGGTAGATATTCAGAATCAATTTCAGCTTCTAAGGCCATGATTGCCAGGTGATAAGAAGGTATAATTTTAGCCTTAGCATAAAGTGTCAAATACTTCTCTGAAATTGTATACTAGAGCTCAGGCTGTATCTCAGTGACAGAATACCAGTATCAGGCTCTGAACTTAGTCCCCAGCATACAAACAATAAAAAAATAAGGATGCATTCTTTTACAAGCTCACCAATTATGTACAAGAATTATAATTGCTCTACATCCTTGACAACATCATTGGCTTGTTGGGAGTTGTGGGATAGGTGTGTTTTTTGGGTGCCATTATACTGGGCATGAATACTATCATCTGTAGTTTTAATGCATTTCTCTAAGTCCTATTGATGTGTAAACTGTGGGTTACTGATCATTTGGATGTCCTCATTAGTGGGACGCCATTTAAAATCTGTGCTCATTGCTTTAAAATTGAGTCATAAATCTTTTTTGTATAAGATTATAAATTATTTTATAGTCTGCATGAGTTGTTTCTCAAACATTTATCTTAAATGTATTCTCCAACTACATGTGTTACTTTTGCACTAACTTCGCAAGGAATTCAAATTTTCAAGAAATTCAAATTTTCACCTTCAATGATGTCTAATTAACTTTTTCAATTAAGGTTAGTGCTTTTTGCATCCTGTTAAAAAATAATCTTTGCCTAACCCAGTGATGGATACTGTATGTTACCTTCAATATTTTGCATTACTTTAACTTTATATTTAGGTCTATATTCCACCAAGAATTGATTTTTGTATGTGATATTTCTCTATGAATTTCTCAGTTGATTCATAACCACTTAATTTAAAATCCATCTTTTCTATAGTGCACATTCCTTAATACTTGTAGTGCAAATCAGATATCAGTATATAGTGGGTCTGTTTCTGGACTCATTCAGACTTTCTATCCATGTTCCAATAGCACATTAGTTATCATGATTCCATTGTAATAAAATATTGATACTCAGCACAGGCTGAACATTGTATGTAGATGTTTAGGACAAATGAGATGAAGAGTCCAGATCCTGAGACACACCACAGCTAGGTAGCTCAATCAAGAAAGCAAAACAAAGCACTCAGCGGAAAGCAGCTGGACATCTTTCTGGATCACCATTGACATAGGTTGTTAGTTTCACAGAAAGTGCGTGGAGGAGGAATAAGAAACAGGAGAACAGGAAAAGGAAAAGAACAGGTAGAGGTTCAAATGTATAACTGTCTGATCAGGGGTTCTGAAGTTTTAGTTCTTTAAGGCAGAAACCTAGTTCCCAATTCTGTTCCATTATCTCAACCATAGGACTTGGCAGAAACTTAATTCTTCCCCAACTGATATACAAACATTTCACTAGCAATTTAGATGACACTATACATCACACGACCTTACCGTTTTACCAAAACTAACTACAGTAAATATTCAACTCTACTACATATTTATGGGGCTGTGCAGAAGCACTAACTTCATTTTTGCTAGGGCAGACTGAAATTTAACCCTGCCTTGCCACCCATATTTTTGATGAGATTTCTCAAGTGTCCCCTAGGTACTTATGTTAGAATCCATGACACAAACTGCCCATTATCTCCTTTATGTTTTCAAACTGTATTACAAGTTATGTAGACAAGCACTCAGCCTTCCATCTATCAATTCATCCATTTAAACGTCAGTGTTAATTGTTCCAAGACGTGTTGCCCTACTGCTGTGAATTCCTTGCTATGGACTTGATCCTCTCTGAGGTGCTGAATTCCCTGTGTTCAGTGATATTTGAATGAATGTCCCTTTAACGACATGAAATTAACTGACACTAAGTGACATTTTATTTTATCATTGGACTATAAAACACTGGACATAAAAGACTAGACAATGGAAAAAATTAACAATATGTCATGTATGAGTAAAATGTAATGATAAATATCTATTAAAGAATGACTAAATATGCTTAAATATCACTAGATAAAATAAACAAAGCTCATTAGTGTCAGAAGGGGAACCAGTGAAACTGAAGTCAGTGGGGTAAGGGAAAATTTTTCAGTACACATTTCTTGGTGAGCACTTTTCAGTACTTGCAATATCATTTTAAAAATATTAAAACATGAATAATATTTTAAAATATTAATAGTAATTGTTTTTTGTTTTCTGCCATTGAATGGGACAAGTTCAGTTTTTATTTCTTTCCAAATTGTTTTATGTTGCTTTAGATAAGACTACAAAAAAATCCCAATAAGACTCAAGGTCCTGGTGGTACCACACTCCAGGGTGTGCTTCACAAAGCCACCTGGGTCCTGGGGATTCTGGTCCCCACCCAGTAAGCCAGTAGGTCCAGCAACACACTCTGGGAGTGAACCCTCACTAGCTGCACAGAGGATCAAGCTCTGCCCAGCCCAGCATCCCAGCATAATCCATCAGGGGAATGCCCAGTGAGCCTCACAGGACACAGAGGTATCCAGCCCTGCTCAGCCCAGAGCCCCAGAGCTGCTCATCAGGGAGTGGTCAGCATAGATGCAGGGCCTTGGAGAATTTAAGCTCTGCCCATTACAACACAAGGCATGAGATCCATTGCTCAGAGTTGCAAGCACACAGCAGGTCCTAGAGGTTGAGAATTCTGCCAGTGAGGAGCAAGGCACCATACGCTGAGGGCACATCTGGGTTTGCCCATTGCTCCAGAGGCTCTGAATTCCACACAGTCAGACTCAAGGTCCTGGTGGTGCCACACTCTGGGGTGCACTCCACCCAGCCACCTGGGTTCCAGGGATTCCCTCCACCCATTAAGGCAGTTGATCCAGCAACACATCCCAGGGGTGCATCCCTGCTAGTCACCTGGGTTGCAGAGGTTCTGAATGCTACACAGCCAGGTTCTAGGCCCCAGGAACAAGCTCCAGGGGCATGACCCTGCTAGCTACAGGGAGGATACAAACTTTGCCCAGCCCAGCATCCCAGAGCAACCCAACAAAGTACAACAGGGGAACAAATGGCCAGCCTCACAGACCACAGAGCACAAGGATCCAGTTCCATAGTCTGGGTGTATGCCCTGGCTAGCCACAGGGATATTGGAGGATTGAATCTCTACCCAGCACAGGATTCCAGTGCAATCCATCAGGAGGCTGCCTGCCCAGCCACACAGATCCCAGAAGAAAATGACAAAATGAAAAACCAAGAGGCAGTCTCAATCCCCCAGCCCACTGAGAACAAACTCAAGAGACACTGAAATAGAAGACACTGGGAGTCACACAACTGAACTTTCTGAAATGATAGCAAATGAAGTAAAGAAACAACTCCATGAAGTTCTAGAGAAACTCAAATCAGAAATAATCTCTCAGCTGAGAAATGAAATGACAATCATTATGAAAGAAATGCTGAGTGTATCTAAAAAAGATCAAGATAAAAATAGAAGAACATGAGAAAATGATGAAAACTTTGAATGAACAAAATAAGACACAAATAGAATGCAAGAAATAGATTCAAAGGGAAATTCAGGAAATTAAAAATTCCATGGAAAGTTGGCAAAACCACTTGAATGAAGCTGAAGATAGAGCCTCAGAAGACAGCATGGAAGCTTATGATCACAAGAGAAAAGATCCTTGAAGACAGCATGGAAGCTTACAATTACAAAAGAAAAGATCTCTTAAAAATAACAAGGAACCAGGAAACAACAATTCAACAGCTGAAAGATGATGCCAAGAAAAATAACATAAGATTAATAGGCATGAATGAAAAAGCACAGGTCAATACTAATGACCTACAAAGACTATTTGCAGAAATAATAGCAGAAAATTTTCTAAACATGGGAAGAAATTCTGATATACAGGTAAGTGAGGCATACAGAACCCCAACTAAACATAACCGAAATAAATCTTCACCCAGATATATAATAATTAGGATATCAGAAATAGAACACAAGAACAAAATACTAAAAGCTGTCAGAGAAAAGAAACAGATCACCTATGAAGGAAAGCATATCAGAATCACGGGAGACTTCTGAACACAAACCTTCAAGTCAAGAAGAGCTTAGAGTGAAGTATTTCAAATCCTGAAAGAAAACAACTTTCAACCCAGATTGATGTACCCTGCAAAACTATCCTTAAAAATTGATGGGGAAATAAGATACTTTCATGAAAAAGAACAACTGAAGAAATTTATGGCCACCAAACCAACACTACAAAAAGTACTGAAAGACATTCTAGAAAGAGACAAAGATAACTACAGTCTTAACAACAACAAAAGGAAACCACTAAGCAGGGCAAATAAATAAGCAGAGAAAGTAGAAAACCAACAGCAGAAAGATATAATGACAGGGAAGAGCCAGTACATATCAGTTATATCAATCAGTGTAAATGGTCTCCACTCACCAATAAAAAGAAACACACTGGCAGAGTGGGTTAAGAAACAAAATATGCTGTGTATAAGAAACACATTTAACTCAAAAGAAAACTCAAAGACTAAAAATCAAAGGCCGGAAAACAATACTCCATGCAACAGGAACCCAGAAAAAAGCAGGGGTAGGTATTATGTTTGCAGACACTGTGAATTTCAAACCGAAAATGATCAAAAGAGATAAAGAAGGTCACTACATGACTGTCAGGGGAAAACTTGAAGAGGAAGACATTACAGTCATAAATATATATGAACTAAATATGGGAGCACCCAACTATGTAAGACAAATCTTAATAGACATGAAAAACCAAATAAACAATAATGCAGTTATAACAGGGAACGTTAACACTCCACTGTCATGAGTAGATGTGTACCGAATATTCCACCCATCAACATCAGAATGCACATACTTCTCAGTTGCACATGGGTTATTCTCTAAAACAGATCATATACTAGTCCACAGAACATGTTTCAGTAAATGCAAAGGAACTGAAGTAATTCCATGCATATTATCTTACCATAGCAAAATAAAATTGGAAATTAATGACAAAAAACTCCACCAGAATCCCATGAACACAAGGAAATTAAATAATACTCTCCTAAAAAAATCAATGGATCACAGAAGAAATTGAAGAAGAAATTAAACAATATCTACAATTGAATGAAAATGCAAATACAAATTACCAGAACCATTGGGACACAATGAAAGTGGTCCTCAAAGGGAAATACATAGCACTAAACACCCACATCAGAAAAGTGGAAAGAACACACATAAAGAACCTAATGATACACCTCAAACTTCTAGAAAAAGAAGAATAAGTCAAGTCCAAAGCCCAAAGAAGGGAGGAAATTGTAATGATTGGAGAACAAATTAATGCAATTGAAACTAAGAAAGCAATACAAAGAATTAATGAATCGAAGAGTTGGTTCTTTCAAAGAATAAATAAAATTCATAAACCCCTAGCCAACCTTATCAGAAAGAGGAAAGTAAAAAAAAAAACTCAGATCCATGCAATAAGAAAGGAAAAGGGTGAAATCACCACAGATCCTGTGGAAATACAGACGATCATCAACACCTACTTTGAAAACTTTTACTCACATAGATTTGATAACACAGAAGAAATGGACAGATTCCTAGAAACCTATGAATTATCAGAGCTGAATCAACAAGATGCAAAAGTGCCGAATAACCCAATTTCAGCTAATGAAGTTGAAAACGTAATTAGAACTTCATAAAGAAAGAAAAGCCCAGGTCCTGATGGATTCACTGCTGAATTCTACAAGAAATTTAGGGAAGACTTAATACCAACACTTCTCAAACCCTTCAATGAAATTGAAAGGGAAGCAAGTCTCCCTAACTCATTCCTGGAAACAAGTATTACACTAGTACCAAAACCAGAGAAAGACCCAACCAAAAAAAATTACAGGCTAACCTCCCTCATGAACATAGATGCAAAAATCCTCTATAAAATACTCACAAATAGAATACAGAAAGTTATCAGGAAGATTATACACCACGATCAAGTGGGATTCATCCCAGGAATGCAGGGATGGTTCAACATACACAAATCAATAAATGTAATACACCATATCAACAGGGCCAAGGATAAGAATCACATAATTATCTCAATAGTTGCAGAAAAAGCTTTTGACAAAATCCAACACTCATTCACAATAAAAACCCTACAGAAAATCAGAACAGATGGTCTCTACCTCAACCTGATAAAAGCCATATACCATAAAACAACATCCAACATCTTACTAACTGGAGAAAAACTGAAAACTTTCAACCTAAAATCAGGAACAAGACAAGGATATCCATTATCACCACTCTTATTCAGTATAGTTCTGGAAATATTAGCCAGAGCAATTAGACAAGAGAAAGAAATAAAGGGAATGAGGATAGGAAAGGAAGAAGTGAAATTATCATTATTTGCAGATGATATGATACCCTACATAGAAGACCCCCAAAAATCAGTGGAAAGACTTCTAGATATAATAACCAAATTCAGTAATGTTGTTGGATGCAAGGTCAGCACTCAAAAATCAATAGCATTCTTCTACACAAACAACAAAGCCACTGAGAGAGAAATAAGAGGAACCACACCCTTACTATAACATCCAAAAAACTGAAATACTTAGGAATTAATATAACAAAGGAAGTAAAAGATCTATACAGTGAAAATTACATTATTCTGAAAAAGAAAATCAAAGAGGATTTCAAAAAATGGAAAGATATTCCCTGTTCATGGATAGGAAGAACAAACAGCATGAAAATGGCCATTCTCCCAAAATCATTATACAGATTTAAGGCAAATCCAATCAAAATACCACTTGTGTACCCCACAGAGCTAGAGAAATCATTCCTGAAATTCATCTGGAACCAGAAAAGACCTAGAATAGCAAAGGCAGTTCTGGGCAACAAAGGGAAAGCAGGAGGCATCACAAGCCCCTACTTGAAACTATATTACAAAGCTACTGTGATAAAATCAGCATGGTACTGGAGTAAAAACAGACCTGAAGATCAATGGAATAGGTTAGAAGATATAGCCACAACTACAAACACATTCAGCCACCTCATCTTAACAAACGGGCCAAACATGTACATTGGTACAAAGACAGCCTCTTTAACAAATGGTTCTGGAAAAACTGGCTAAACTAAAACTAGATCCATTTCTGTCACCATGCACTACACTAAAGTCAAAACGGATCAAAGATCTGAGAATTAAAACAGAGACATTAAATTTTCTGGATGATAAGGTAGGTAAAATCTTGATGACATAGGAGTAGGCAGAGAGTTTATGAACAAAAATCAAACTGCATGGGAAATACTTCCCAGAATCAACAACTGGGATCTCGTCTTATTAAAAAGTTTTTGCATGTCGAAAGAAATCTCCAACAGAGTGAAAAGAAAACCCACACATTTGTGAAAATATCTCAGCCAATTGTCCATCAGACAAAGGAGTTCTATCTAAAACATATAAAGAATTAAAAGAAATCAGGCCCCTACAATTCAAGGACCCTATCCAAAAATGGGCATCTGAGTTGAATACACACTTCTCGGAGAAAGAAACACAAAAGGCAAATAAATATATGAAAAACTGTTCAACATCAATAGTCATTCGGGAAATGCAAATTAAAACAGCACTGAGATTCCATTTCACTCCAGAAATAATGGCCAAGATAAAACAATCAACCAATAACAAATGCTGGAGGGGCTGTGGGGAAAAAGGAACTCTTCTCCACTGTTGGTGTGAGTGTAGACTGGTGCAACCACTGTGGAAAGCACTGTGGAGATTTCTGAAGAAGCTGGGATTAGAGATTCCATTTGACCCAGTTATGCTGCCTCTGGGCATTTTCCCAGAAGAACTGAAAACATCATACCAGAGTGATATTTGTGCACCCATGCTTATAGCAACTCAATTTGTAATAGCCAAATCTTAGAAACAACCCAAGCGCCTATTAATCAAGGAGTGGATAAAAAAGGTAAGGTGTTTTTATACAATGGAGTACTACTCAGCTATCCAGAAAGATTGCATGAAAACTTTTATAAGTAAATAGACACAACTTGAGACCATACTCATAAGTGAGATAAATCAAACCCACATGTGTAAATGCCATATTGTCTCCTTAGTGTAAGAAAGCAAAACAGTATATATGATCCAAAATCCAGAATAATTACTGTGTAAGGGTAAGAAACTGCTCAAAGAGTAAAAGTAATTGGGAAAAGGAAAAGGATGAAAGAAGAGGGAAAAGGAAAAAGACATAAATCTGTATATATGTATATGTAAGATTGCTAAAATAACTATACTGCTGAATGTAGTAGTTATTGAGAGAGAGCAGTTAATACTCATATGATTAGATTGATTTTACAAGTCTATATCTGTTAATGTAACCAACCATGTTGAAGGTATCAATATGCAGTATTGCAACCATTGTCAAGTTCCTATCATCTTGTTTTGTAAACCCATAATGTTACTGTTTTGGATTTGCAGTTGTCATTTGCTTGTCTTTTTTGCTTTTTGTCTTTCCTTTCTGTGTCTTTTTTCTCTTAAAAAAAAAGAAACCAATAAGCAATGGTGCATGGTAAAAGCCTAATTTCAGGTACAAGTAGAAAGGAAATAAAGAGTACATTAGTGACATAAAACACAGCATGTCAGTGTGAATCTCCAAATACCTAGAAAGGTAATACTTTACAAATTGAATAGAAATCTTTAAGAAATATTCAGGAGATAAATTTGTATGTATTTTTCAGATTAAAATACTTCACTTACATTTACAGAAAATTTTATGTCTTCTTCCCAATGATCTAGCAATTCTTAAGGTGACTTGTGTAAATAGGATCACTCAGTTTGTTTCAGTGCTTACTAATTTTGCATCATCTTATATTCTTACTTTTAGTCTATTCCTTAATTAACTGAACACTAGTTGTCTCAGATTCATGTGTAGTATAATATATGAAACTTTGTATGTGAATTTTTTTCTATCATGTAATTTTGCTAAAAATTTAGAGTCCAAAATTTCCTCTAAAAGTTGTTTCACAGTATTTTAATATTTAAATATTATTGGGGAGAAAACATTTATAGACAACTTAATATTGTGGCTTATTTAAAATGTTTAAGAAATGCAAAAATCATCATATAGAACAATGGTAAATAATCAAGATCCCAACATACAATGTAAAAACAGAATATGATCATTGTTTTTGTACAATAGTTACTAAGTGATTCTTAGACAAGTACCTATTATTTTTGTTGCTGTTTCTAATTCTGAAATACTTATAAAATATTTTACAATGTTGTGGCAGACAGATCCCTGTTGTTCTTGGTGTCCATTCTGTATAATGTAATCACTTCCTCTGATGAATTGTATCAGTGATGTACTTGTTATCAACAGAATATGGCAAAGGTAATAACATGTCACATCCATGGTAGAAAGCAAAATTTGAGTTAGACATAAAGGGTAAGTTCGAGAGATCCATTTACAACATGGTAGCTATGGTTAATAGCAATGTATTGTATTCTTGAAAATTGCTAAGAGAGTATATTTTAAATGCTTTCACCACAAAAGAACTGTTAAACATATGCCATAAATATGTTCTCATCTTTCATATGATAAGATGACCTATTGTGAGGAAAGTAAAATAGGATGCTCTCTTAATAATAGATGCTGGGCTAAACAAATGTTCAAAAGAACAAATAACGTGACTGCCTGTCTCATGTCATGTGCCAAAATTAAGGATGCATGAAATTCTAAATGAAAAAGGTAAAAATTTAAAGTTTCTACAGTAGGGAAATGCAAATCAAAGCAATGCTGATATTTCATCTTATTCTAGTCGAAATGACTATTACATGAACACAAAAACAACTAATGCTGGTGACACAGCCAGGGTAAAAGAACCCTTTATACTCCTGGTGGAAGTTACAAGCATTATGGAAATCAGTGTGAAAATACCTCATAAAACTGAAAACAGAAATTTCATTTGACCAAGCAATGCCTCTCTTGGATATACTCCCAAAAGATTTAAATTAATCACATTATAATGACACATACATACCCATGAGTATAGAAGCACAGATCATAATAGTTAAGCTCTAAAAACAGCCTAGATGCCCATCAACAGATAAATGGATAAAGAAAATTATATCTATATATGCACAATATACACAAAATCATATATAGTTCCAAATATATATATAATTCCAAAGAAATATAATTCCATATATATATATATATATATATGATTTTGGAATTTTATTCAACCATAAAGAAGAATGGCATCATGTCATGGCAGGAAAATGAATGGATACTGAGACTATAATGTTAAATGATATAACCCAGACTCAGAAAAATTAAACATTGCATGGAACACAAAATGTCAATAAATTAAAGAGTAAAATAATGGTAGCGATTTTGGAGACGATGTAGGGGAGCAGCGGAAGGTAAAAGGCAGCCAGCAGAAAATGATTGAGATAAGTGTGACAATATAAATTCCAATTCCCCAGAACAAATGTAAGTAGCATGTGTTGCAAGCATATATCAATAAAAAATTAAAGGTTTTAGAGGAAAGAATAAAAGATAAAAGAACAGGTTTGTATTATTGGACTGGACGAAGACTTGTTAAAGGATATTAAAGTGATCTAATCTTGAAGGGAAAAGGAATAAACTGGATTTACTTAAAAATAAGAAGTTCTGATTTTTAAAAGACAGTATCAAAACCATAAATGTGCAAACACAAGATAAGAATTAATTTTGGAAATCAGATACATGTAAAGACTGATATATAGGGTGTAAACAGAACTAAGTAAATAAATAAGAAAAAAGTACAAAATTCAAAGATAAATACTCTAATAGGTATTTCCAGAAGGAAATAAACAAGTGGTACATAAACATATTAAAAGATGTTCAACTTTACTGTCTATTAAATAAATATATGTTAAAACTATTATAGTGTTTATACTCACCAGAATGACTAAAATGAAAGAGGTAGAAATAAAGTCTTGAATATGCTGTGGATCAATTGAAAGTTTTGTCCATTGCTTTGGAAATGTAATTTCACAACCAGTTTTAAAAAATTATCTGGTAGTACCTTCTAAAGCTAAATCAATGTATATTTTACAACCAAATACATCTATTTCTAGATATGTTCTGAGCAGCAATGCATTCATCTATTCACCAACAGACATAGGCAATGATGGTCACATTAGCACTATTCATTATAACCCCAAATTAGAAACTCTACATGCTAAGCCACAGTAGAACAGATAAATATTTTAGGAAGACATGAATTGAATTATTTATAACAGTGGTGGTGAAAAAATACGAGGATGTAGTTGAGTATATTTTATTCATAGAAATATAATGATAACTAAAAGTCTGACATAGAATATCCTTGTGTCATTACATTTATTCAAATTTAAAAAGAAAAGCAGGCTGAAGTTAATAATGCACAATATTAAATCAATACAAATGTTATGCATTAGTGAAGCAGTCCCAAAAGAGAGAAAACAAGAGACTACTCCAGTGCTGTAGATCTTGATTTAAGTGATAAATTATACAGACATGCTTACTTTGAAGAAAAAAATTTAACTGTGCAAGTTTTGAACATTTTAATATAAAATACACTTCGATAAAATTTTACCAAAGTATGATCTTCCCAAATTTTCAGAATAATAGTCCAATCTTCCATATTAAGTGCTTCTTCCCAGAGTGCTATTCTTTCTCAATGAAAAATTATTTTTGCAGTATCCTTGTCTCGCAATAACAACATGTGGAAGGAAGTTTTAATATGCAGTACTCACAGGTGCTGTACATATACACATCCAAATGAAAAAGAATCAGCATATGTTTTTCAGATACTGCTACAGAGAACTTTTTGAAATCCAGAAATACTAAATTATTGCTGTTCTTCACTATAAGGACAATGAATGAAAGACAGAAAATGCATTTTTTTGGAAAAACTGAGAATTACACATTTTGGATATTAAATGCAAAAACACTCTGAAACCACAATAGCATGATAACATTCAATGAAATTAGAATAAAGGAGAGAGCTAAGAAAGGAGAGAAGGGAAAAGAAAAAGAAGAGAGAGAAGAAGAGGACAGAATAAGGAAGAGAGAAAAAAGAGACAGAGTCAATGACACACAACAAACCTAGTTGATTGACTGTTTTTTGCTTTTGTTTTTAATTTTACCTACTATTAAAAGTAGATATAGTAGAAAATGAACTGAATCACATGAAATTCTATTATTTTTTTTAAAGCCTAGGCATTGGTATTTTATTTTTTTTAATTTTTTTTTATTTTTTGTTTTTTTATGTAAGCGAAGAATAACAAAACAAAACACACACAAAAAAGACGTCATATATAGTAAAAACAGCAAGCAAAAGAGACAAACAAACAACTAGAGTAAATACACAGCATTGCAGGTTTACAAAAAGGGAAGATAGAAGCTTGACAATGGTTGCAATTTGCGCATCGTTATCTTTAAAATGGTTTCTTACATAACAGATATAGACATGCAAGATTGATCTAATCATATGAGTATTAATTGTTCTTTCTCAATAACGAATACATTCAGCAGTGTTCTTTTTAGTTATCTTACATATACATATATACAGGTTTATATCTTTTCCTCTTCCCTTTTCTCTTTCCGCCTATTCCCTTCCCAATTATCTTTGCTCTTTGAGCTGTTTTTTACCCTTACATAGTACTTATTATAGATTTTGAATCGTATATACTTTTCCATTTCTTACACTAGGGAGACAATACGGTATTTACACATGTGGGTTTGATTTATCTTGCTTATGAGTATGGTCTCAAGTTGGGACCATTTACTTATAAAAGTCTCAATACAATCTTTCTTAATAGCTGAGTAGTAATCCATTGTATAAAAATACCACATCTTTTTTATCCATTCTTTGATTGATGGGCACTTGGGTTGTTTCCAAGATCCGGCTATTACAAATTGGGTTGCTATAAACATGGGTGCACAGATATCACTGTGATATGATGTTTTCAATTCTTCTGGGAAAATGCCCAGAAGAGGGATAGCTGGGTTGAATGGGATCTCTAATCCTAACTTCTTGAGGAATCTCCACACTGACTTCCACAGTGGTTGCACCAGTCTACACGCCCACCAACAGTGGAGAAGAGTTCCTTTTTCCCCACAGCCCCTCCAGCATTTGTTGTTGGTTAATTTTTTAATCTTGGCCATTCTTTCTGGGGTGAGATGGAATCTCAGCGTTGTTTTAATTTGCATTTCCCG
>RJWM01019573.1:0-38599 GCA_004363535.1 Dasyprocta punctata | reverse complement strand
ATCTCTGTAAAGAAGATTTACAAATGGCCAATAAACACACAAAACTATACTCAGTATTGTTAGTCATTAGGGAAATGCGAATCAAAACCACAAGGAAGCCAGGCATGGTAGTACATGACTTTAATCCCAGAACCTGCGAAGCTGGGGTAGGAGGAGCGTTGTGAATTTGAGGCCTGCTTGGGCTACAACGCGAGCAAGTGCAGGGCTGGCCTGAGCTACCTAGTGCGACCCTGCCTCAGAAAATTAGGGCTGGGAGTTTGGCTCAGTGGCTTAAGTGCCTGTCTGGCAGACGTGACGTTGTGAGTTTGATCCCTGGTGCTGCAAAAAAAAAAAAAAAAAAAACAGGGAACTATCACTCCACAGTTCCTAGGGTGGCTGTATTTTTTTAAAGTTTAGGAGACAGTTTATTACTATACATGGTCCAAAATTACGATTACAAAAGTAAGGTCTGCAGTGGTCATGAACCATTTCCACCAAGTGAGCCAGAAAGCCAAGCTCAGATC
Organism: Dasyprocta punctata; assembly: GCA_004363535.1. NCBI lineage: Eukaryota > Metazoa > Chordata > Mammalia > Rodentia > Dasyproctidae > Dasyprocta > Dasyprocta punctata. The sequence goes on along the minus strand of RJWM01019573.1, from coordinate 38,096 downwards.
CCTTCCCCAGAGTGAGAGTCAGTGTCTGACATGGCCCAGGCTTGTCGTCTTGAGTCCTGTAGGGCAGAGTAGGGACAAAAGTCCCATTAGGAATAGCTGAACAAGGAGGAGTGTGATTGAACTTCCTAAAATTTAAATGACTCAAAAATGTGCATTTGTGGAGTTCTCAAGGTACAACTCACAATGAATATACGTATGAATACGCATATGATATTCATTTTGCTTAGAATGTATACCTGTGTGCACACGTGTGTATATGCACATCCTACAGGAATTACGTCTGTATGTGTCTGTGCGTGGAAACATTATCTCCACCCTGAAGCCCTCATGTTACTCAATGCGGAAACATTAAAGGCATTTCCACTTTGCTCAGAAGCAGCGCACAGGTTTCTAAAATCTCCACTGCCATTTAACCTTTAGAGGAGGTATTTAGTCAACACAATAAAAGTTAGAAAAGAAAACGTGCGGCTGTCTCCATCTGCACACAACATGATAGGACATCCGAAATCCTGAAGAAAAAAATCAACTTTTAAAAATCAACGTAGCAGTATATAAAACTTAACATAAAAATCAATAGCCTTCATATACATGAGCAATAAACAGTCAGAATATGTAACATAAGAAAAAACTCCATTGGCCAGGGATGTAGCTCAGCAGCACAGTGCCTGCCTGGCAAGCACAAGGTCCTGAGTTCGATTCCCAGTACGGAAAAAAAAAAAATCAATTCTAGAGAAGAAAAAAAACTCCATTTATAAGAGTAACAAAAAACGAAAATGCTTAGGAGTAAAGATTAAAAGAGATGGCAGTTTAGCTCAGTGGCAGAGCAGTTGCCCAGCATGTGTGAGGCCCTCGGTTCCATCCCCAGCACTGCAAAAATGAAAACAAAACTTACAGAACGGAACAGACTGGAGGTGTAGCTCAGTGGTGGAATGCTTGCTTAGCATGTGCGAGGCCCTGGGTTCTATCCCCACTATTAAAAAAAAATCAGTGCTAAGTTAATATATACATTTAATGTGATCTCAATAAAATTATCAAGAAGGTTTTTTTCACTCTGGAGTCAGACAAATTGAAATCACACAGAAAAATAAATGCACAGGGATGGCTGGAAAAATGCTAGACCTACAAAATAGCAAATCATGCTACAAAGCTGGTATAGAGAAAAGAGCACTGCACAGGAGTGTGACCAGACAGACTAAGGAAACAGAGTCCAGAAATAGACTCGCCTGCAAAACTTAGTGTACAATAAGGTTGCATGTAAATCACTAGGATAAAGACGGACTTTCAGATAAATGATAGGGAAACAACTGGATAACCAATTTGGAAAAAAGTAAAATTAGATTCAGTCCTCAAACTGTACGCAAGAATAAACTCCACATAGATCAAAGGCCTAAATGTAAAATAAAATTCTAAAACTAGCCAAAGTAATGTAGATAAATTTCTCCATAAAATGAGTACAGGAAAAGTCTGTGACTCAAAAACCTAAGTGAGCTGGGTGTGGTGACACTTGCCTATAATCCCAGTATTTGGGAGGCTGAAGCAGGAGGATTGCCAAGTTTGAGGTCAGTCTGGGCTATTTAGTGAGTTCAAGGCCAGTCTGAACTACACAGAGAGACTCTGTCTCAAAATAAATAAATAAATAAATAAATAAATAAATAGGAAGATTAAAGTGTAAGGTCCTGAGTTTGAGTCCCAGTACTCCCCAATGAAAGATTAATATATATATATATATATATATATATATATATATATATATATATATATAGTTTGTTTGTTTGTTTTTTGGTACCGGGGATCAAACTCACAATTTCACACCTGTCAAGCAAGTGCTTAAACCACTGAGCTAAATTCCCGGCCCAAGATTAATATATTTGATTAGAAGGAGAAAAAAAAAAAAACTTCTGCATGGCGAGATGCCACCATAAACAAAGTTAAAAGACGAAACATGAAGCAGCAGCCGCCAGCTCCACACCAGCAACCTGCTGGCCAGCATCAGGTACCCGTTCCCAGCACTGGCAGACATAATCAGGCAGCCACGCCTCAGTGAAATTGTAGCCAACTTGGGAAATGCCTGGGACCCCCACAACATGCTTGTCCAGAAGAACTCAGGAAAATGTCAAGACAGAGAAGCAAAAGACAGTCTCTGGCCTCCAACCCATGCAGAGCAAGTTCAGGAAACATAAACATGGAATAAATCGGAAGTCGCACACCTCAAGTTTCTGAAGCGATGGCAACTGAAGTAAAGAAGCAACTTCATGAGGCTATAAATTAGATCAGAAATACTCTCTCAGGTAAAAGATGAAATGAAAAATATAATAAAAGAATTGCTGAGCATATCTAAAGAAGACATAGATTAAAAAAATAGAGGAGCATAGGAAAATGAGGGAAACCTTGAATGAAAAATAAGACTTAGAATGCATGAAACAGATTCCAAGAAACATTCATGAAATTAAAAACTCCACTGAAAGCTGGCAAAACTGCTTGAAAGAAACTGAAAATAAACTTTCAGATCTTGAAGACAGGCTTGCAGATAGCAATTGTGAAAGGAAAGCACTCCTAAAAATAACAAGGAAAAAGGAAATAACAATTCAATGGCTACAAAATGAAGCAAAGAAAAATAATTTAAGAATGATAAGAGTCAGCTGGGCATGGTGGCACATGCCTTTAATCCCAGCACTTGGGAGGCTAAGACAGGAGGATCGTTGAGTTGGAGACCAGCCTGGGCTACAAAGTGACTTCAAGGCCTGCTTGAACTACATAGTGAGACCACATCTCAAAAAACAGGGCTGGGGATTTAGCTCAGTGGCAGAAGCACCTGCCTGCCAGGTGCAAGGTTGTGAGTTCGATCCCTGGTACAAAAAAAAAAAAAAAATGGTAACAGTCAGCAAAAAGACAGGCATCAACACAAATGACATAAAGACTATTTACAGAAGTAATAGCAGAAAACTTCCCAAGCATGGGAAAAGGACCTGACATACAGACAAGTGAGGCATATGGAACTCCAGCTAGCCACAACCACAATAAATCTACATCCAGACATATAATAATCAAGATCCCAGAAATTTGGCACAATAACAGACTATTAAAAGCTGTTAGAGAAAAGAAACAGATCACTTAAAAAGGAAAACCCATCAGAATCATGACAGACTTCTCAACACAAACCATCAAGTCAACAAGAGCCTGGAGTGAATTATTTCAAGTCTTGAAAGAAAAAAGCTTTCAACCTACATTGATGTACCCTGTAAATCTATCTTTCAAAATTAATGCAGAAACAAGATACTTCCATGACAAAGAACTGAAGGAATTCATGATCACCAAACCAACCCTACAAAGAATACTGAAGGATACTCTAGAGAGATAAAAATTACCAGAGTTCCAAAAACAGTGGCAAAGGGGATCGCCAAGCAGGGCAAGCAATTGAAAGGAGGGGAAAAGCAGGGAGTCAATGGCAGGAAAATAGCAAGGTAGAGATGAGGCAGTGCATGCTGGCTGTAACCATTAAGGCAGATGGCCTCAATTCACCAATAAAATGAAACAGAGGCAGAGTGGATCAGGAGACCGGATCCATCAGTATGCTTTCTACAAGAAACACATTTAACTCAAAAGAAAGTTCATAGACTGAAATTCAGAGTGAAAACAATGCTCAAGGTGACAGGGAACCAGAAAAAAGCAAGCATAGCTTCCCCAGCAACTACAGAATGGATAAGAAAGATATGGCATTTTTATATAATGGAAAGTTACTCAGCTATAAAGAAGGATAACCTCAAGACTCTTGTAGGTAAATGGATACACCTTAAGATCATACTCATGGGTGAAATGGTTCAGTCACATGGCTGAACACTGTGTTGTCTCCCTAGTATAAAAAACTGAAGGAGTTAGTGGGATCCAAAATACACAGGACATATTGTGAAAGTGAAAGGGGAAGAATCATCTAAAAAGATGGTAGCCATTGTTAATTTCCTATTACCATGTTGAATCATTTTCATTGTTCTGTTTGGTTTGGTTTGCTTTGGTTTGATTTTATTATATCTGATGGTATGGGTAGCTATTTCAAAGATAACAAGACACATTATGGTAGCCGCTGTTGATTTCCTATTATCTTGTTTCAAAGCCCTGTATTGCTTTCATTGCTTTGTTTTGATCGATTTTATACTGTTTTGTTTTGTTTGATTTTATTATGTCTGATGGTATGGACAGCTACTTTGAAGATAACAAGAGGCATTATGGTAGCCATTGTTGATTATCTCATTTTGAAGCCCAGCATCACGTTCACTGCTTTGTTTTGATTGACTCTGTTCTGTTTTATGTGGTTTGGTTTTATTTTCTTATAAAAAAAAAAGATGATACAAGAATTAAAAGTATTTCCAACATATACTACAGATTTTACAATTTTTATAATTAAGAAAGAAAAAGTAGACTGAAAGCCCAATAGAAAATTGGCAGAAGGCAGCCGGGCGTGGTGGCACACACCTTTAATCCCAGCACTCGGGAGGCTGAGGTAGGAGGAGCGTTGTGAGTTCGAGTCGGCTTGGGCTACAAACGCGAGAGCAAGGCCAGCCTGAGCTACACAGTGCGACCCTGCCTCAAAAACTAGGGCCAGGAGTTTGGCTCAGTGGCTTAAGTGCCTGTCCGGCAGGCATGAAGTTGTGAGTTCGATTCCTGGTGCCAGAAAAAAAAAAAAAAAGGCAAAAGCCATGTATAGGTAATTCATAAGAGATTCACATAGCCCTGATGTAAATGAAAATGTTCCACTTCACTCAGTAAGAAAAATGCAAACTAAAATTACATCAAGCTTCCCTTTCCTACTCACTAAACAACATGCTGTATATCGACAAGCACTGGCATATATTGTGGGGGGGAATGACACACTCTTTCAACCAGCAATCTCAGTTCTAGAAATTTACAAGAAAATATTCTAACAATAAACGTTTCAATGTTTCATTTCATGTATTTTTTAAAATTAAATGGGTAAGACTAGGAAGAGAGAAAAGGACAGAAACTCAACTTCATTTCAATTAAATATTATAACTACTCCAGGATGGAGGGGAAAACAAATCCAAATAACTGAATGTGCCCAATCCAACTTTAAGTCTGAGCTCTTTTTTGTAGCTTCTCTCTGCGGAGGGGCAGGTGTGGCAATTACAAAACCCTTGGCAGCTTTAGTGACAATGTGTAGATGTTGGGAGTTAAGGTTCTTATTACAGGCGCACAGACGTACAAATATGGGGTAGAGAAGGAAGAAGGAAGGGTAAAGGAACAAAGGGAGGGAGGGAGGCAAGTTTTCAGGATTGGATTGGAATTTATTACTATCAACTTGTCTATCATACTCTTGTTTTCCAAATAAGAAAGACACAGAATCACCATAGTTGTACCCATGAGGTCTAATGCCTTCATCTTGGTTTATAAGTATCTTTCCCTGCTAATGAAACCAGGACTTTCAGAGGGTTGGGACACAGAAAGTACAAGATAAACCCTGAACATCCTGTGAGTCCACGGAGTGAAAATATGTAAACCAAACCACCATGATGGGTGATTCTCATAGGCACGCTGGGCCCAGGGCCTCCCGCTGGCTGTTTGAGAAAATCTGGCATCAAGCTGAAGGTGTAATGGGTTACACTCCTGGGTGAAGGCAGGAACTCCTGAGCTCACACTGATTGGCAGCGAGTGTGGTAGGCACGAGATCTTCTGATACCAACTGCTAAGGGGGAAAGGGAGTTGTGAAACTGGAACCACCACCATTTTAAACCAGCTGAGTTAGGCTGGTTCAAGCAAGAATGAATGAATGCTGAATCTAGGGAGGAAAGCTGGATGAGGAACAGAATATCTGCAGTCTTCAAGTATCTTTCCCAAGGCTGCTAATTAGCCACAAAAGGTAAAGCAGTAATTCTACATTCAGGAAACCAAACAACACGGGTCCCAATGAGGGACAGATGAAAGAGTGTCCCCAGGTGTGACGGTCTGGGAAGAGTCCAGCCATTATTTCAACTGGGAATATGGAGCCTAGAATCTGACTTTAAGGAAGTACCATGAACCCAAACTGAAAAACATTTATAAAATAAGGATCAATTTCATGACAGTCAAGGAAAGGTTAAGGAACAATTGCACATTAAAGAAATCAAGAGAAAGCAAAATGCAAAACGTGAAGGAGGCCAGTAATTGACAATTGAGACATATGACTGTTAAATTTTGTATCAAAAAACAAAAATAAATTTTGTATCGGTGCTAAATTCCTGAATCTAACAACTACTATAATTATGAAACAGGATTATCTCTGTTCACCAGAAATACACAGGGAAGGGACAGGAAGAGGCTGCAAGTTTGAACCCAGCCTGGGCAGCTTAGGGACTTACTGAGACTGTCTCAAAATAAAAAATAAAAAAGGCTGAGAACAGCTCAGTGCAAGCACCCTGGGTTCAGTCCCCAGTAGCAGAGCCGGGTATGCATGGCGGCCCACACCTGAAATCCCAGCACTCAGGGGGCTGAGGCAGGAGGATTGCTGCAAGTTAGAGGCCAGCCTGGGTTACACAGTCAGTTTGAGGACAGCCAGAACTTCAATGAGAGACACTGTTTCAAAAAAGCAATAAAAGAAAACAAATAGCTTTTGACAAAAAAAAAAAAAAAAAAAAAGCAAAAACGAAAACAAGCCCCCCACCTGCAGTACCGCCAAAAAAAGAAAAGGGAAATGATACACACAACCTGCTCTAACATGGTTTAAAAAAAAAAAAGTGAAGGAAGTGAAAAAAATGTGGCAAAATGCTAAATAAACATGGGTGAATCTGGGTAAAGGGTCTGTGGAAATTCTCCAGGCTACTCTTGAAACTTTCTGTAATGTTGAAGTTATTTCGATGAGAAGTAAAAAACAAAAGTAGGCCAGCACTCACTAGGCTTCTAATTTCAGAAATGCATCGCCGGAGGATAAACACTATGGGACGCCTGAACCCGCCTGAACCGTCCGCGCAGCACCGCCCTCCGCGCCCCTGGCTTCCGGCTGCGCAGAGCCTCTCCGCCCAGGCTCCGGATCCGCTGCTCCCGGCCGCTGAGGCCCCACTTCTCCGGGATGCTAACGTCGGGGGCGTCTTTCAGGACAACGCTGTGAACTGCTGTCTCTGTCCGCATCACTGGAGTTGCCACTGTCACTGCAGCCTTCTTCAAAGAGCAAACGGCCTTTCGAACATTACAGGGAAGGTGACAGAGAGAAAGGAAGTCACATGTAGGACGGTTTTGAAGTCATAAAGTAGTAGCACACACTGTGAGGCATTTCGTCTGTACACAGTAATAGTCTACATTTTATTTTATTTTATTTTATTGGTATCGGGGATTGAACTCACAATCGCGCGCCTGCCATTGAGCTAAATCCCAGCTCTGTTTTTTTGAGACAGGGTCTCACTATGCAGTTCAGGCTGGCCTTGAACTCACTTTGTAGCCCAGGCTGGTCTGAAACTCACAATGATCCTCCTGCCTCAGTGTCCCGAGTGCTGGAATTAATGGCCCGGCTTAGTCTACGTTTTAAAAATGTTAAGAAATGCTCTGATTTTTCAAGATATTTATTTATTTTATTTTTATTTTTATTTTTGGTACCGGGAATCAAACTCACAACCTTGCACTTGCCAAGCAGGCACTTATGCCACTGAGCTACATCCCCGGCCCTTTGCAGGATTTTTAAAGACATCTTCCCTTATTTGGGAACCATGAAAATATTGTCCTAGAATGTTATATCATCTCGAGTTTTAGACTTTGCTATAACGCAATAAATCAAGTTGAGTTTGCTAGTGGCTGTAGTAAGAGCAATTACAACTGTGCCATGCCATAGCCCACTCTTTTGTGACTGAAGCTTTTTCTTAACAGTCAACAGTGAAAACCCTGTCTCCTTCCACAATACATGTGTTACATGGAATATTACGCAACAATGAAGGGCTAACTACTGCTACACAGTGTGGATAAATCTTACAAGTTACACAAAAATCAAGCACACGAGTCCGTATTTTGTGAATTCATTCACATGAAGTTCACAAACAGTTAACACAAATGAATAGTGCCAGAGGAAGGAAGCTTACCTTTGGTGAGGACAAACAGCAACCAAGGGGAGGCACAAGACAGCCTTTGGAGGTACTGGCCGTGGTCTGTATTTTTGTATGCGTGGTGTAAGTACTGGCCAAAATCAGAAAGATGTACTCTTTAGGTTTTTACACTCTAAAGAGGCAAAAGCTCAGTAAAAATACAAATCAAAATCTCTGCAGAAATAAAATCTGAGTGTAGCAAAAGCAAAGAACAAAGTTTAAAAAAACAAGGAGTGCTGTTCCCAAATCACCCTAAGATCCGAGGCATCACTGTGAAAGACACGAAGCTTGCTCAGAGCCACAGGCCTTCTTCCCAGCTGTGTGTGTGTGTCTGAAATGCCACCGGGCTGCTTCTGCCAGGGGACAGCTACGACAGGGCTGAGGGTGACAGTCACACACCAGAAAGCATCACTCGGCCTCTGAGGTCAGATGAGAGCTAGGTTTACATTTCCAAAAAATACGTCTTCCCAAAGTTATTATATGTTCATATAATTAGTGAAGAAAATTTTAAGAAGTCTTATCTACATAATTAGAAAAGCTAAATTAAAACTAAAAGTTAGAGCCGGGCGTGGTGGCTCACACCTGTAATCCCAGCACTCAGGAGCTTCAGAAGGGAAGATCACTGTGAGCTGGGAGACCAGCCTGGGCTACAAAGTGAGCTCAAGGCCAGCCTGAACTGCACAGTGAGACTGTCTTTCAAAAGGACAAAACAAAACAAAACAAACAAAAAACCAACCACACACACACACACAAAAACCCCTGAAAGTAACGCTCCGGAGTCAGAGAGCTGGGAGTTCTAGACCAGGCTCTGCCACACAAGTATATCACTTTTTTGAAAGCATTCTGTATTTGTTGGAAACTTCTTCTTTAGCAGAAGCGATTAGCATTTTATCCATTCTTTTGTTTTTTTGAGACAAGGTCTCACTGTATAGTCCAGGCTGGCCTTGAACTCAAGGAAATCCTCCTGCCTCAGCCTCCCAAGTTCTGGGGTTACAGGTATGTACCACCGTATCCAGCCTCCACACCTAGTTTTTTAAAAATGTTCAGAAAATGTTGACATCTTTCTGTTTGGTACAGAAGGTACCATACAAGGTCGGAATACTAATTATGGTTTTATAAACATTTTTAATTACAAGATTTTGACTAAGTTTATCAGTTCCAAGAGAACCTAGAAAAATGACAACAGGGCCACCAAACGAGTATCTGATTTCCCAGGTAGCCCAAGGTGCTCAGATGAACACTCATTTTGAATTTTATCCTGGTTAAAGTCCTTCTTTTTCTCCTAAACAATGACATTCTCACCTTTTTGACTGGCTCAAAATGTGACAGGAAAACATCTTCCTGTTTGTCTCACTGTGCACTTTGGTAAACATGAAAACCTTCTAGGTGGGTCTCCCAGTGTCTCCAGCTCCAAGGCTGAAGGCAGCCCAGGTACTTCACACATCATAGACCTTTTCTTTTTGTAGTTTACGGACAGTTCATGCTGAGCCTAAAAGCATCAACTCCAGAGCACAAGCCCTGATTCAAATCCCAGCTACCATCACTACTTACCATGTAACTTTGAGCAAATCACTTTCGAAGCTTCAATTTCTTGTTCTGTAAGATGCAACACTACTCAACCAGTTTCATGAGTTTATATATATAAAGAATTGAATGAGCTCAAGTACATTAAGGAGTTCACTTGAGGTCTGGGGTATGTATAATTCGATGGTGTTTGCGTAGCATGTGTGAAACCCTGGATTGAATTTTTGGCAGAGCAACAGGAAAAAAATTCACCTGATAAGTTAATTTGTAGCACATGCTTAGTATTAGCAGTTATAATTATCGATTCAAAAACCAGGCATTTCTTTGCTACAAAAACTGAGCTGACATCTTTCCAAGCTACATGTTCCCCCAATTTAGGCATCAAGGTACACAGGTGCCCGGCCACTGTCTTAGTACCTGTGCACTTGGTTCCCTGAACACTTATTTCACAACTTCTGTTGTTTTTAACTGTAGGGCCTCTGAATTATCACTGTATCATAAATGGCATTGTAAAGAATTGTTAGCAAGTTTATAAATTATTTACCTATGCAAGATTAAAAAGTTTAAACAGGACACGTTTAGCATACAATCTACCATTTGGTTCCTTTTACATCATAACTTATGCTTAAGAAAATGAAAGTTCTTTTACAGACTTTAACATTCAGGGGCTGAAACTGGCAATTCTGATAGACAACTTGAAGGGAGCGAAATAAAAAATAGCCCATTTCACTTGAGGTAGGTGTACAAGAAAAACCCATCGCCAACTGTAAGTCCATTTGTTCACTTACACTTTACCAATGATAACAGGTTTTGTGTAATCTGTTGATTTCCGATGTAACTTTATACACCACGAATGTTACTTCAAGCTAATTAATAGGCCACACTGCTGCAAGCATCAACACACAACACACTTTTTTACCTTTATAAATAATACAATTTTCCCTGAATTAGCCATGATTGTGGTAGTCCATTAAGATATTACCTACAATGTGAAATGAGGCCACCTGCAACTGCCAGTTATGCAGCACTTCAAACTAGGTGGTTGACAAGATAACCAGCAGCTTCCAAGTGGAGTTCCATTAAAAATGTAGTCATTTGAATCATTATCTAACCTGAGATTGTTTCACTGACAATTTATATTTACACAAGTCAAGTCAGTATGAAGTGAAAAGGAGATAAAGGATCCACCATGTAGCTCTGACATTATCCAAAGGTGCTCTTCCTGGCTGCTTTGGTCTGGAACTCCCCACGAGACGTGTATCAGAGTACCAAGGCCTGACAGCCTTAGCAAGCACACTGACCAACACAACTCGCTCTGCTTCTAGGCTAAACCCATTTTACACCACTTCCATGAGAACTACTTCCAGAACCTCCGTAAAGTCATACACACTCACTGCAAAAGGAATAATCTGCCATGATGACTTTTTATCAAGAGTAAGAAATTTTCAAAGTGCTCTCCCTAATCTTACTTGTGGCCCACTGGTTTGAGCTGGAGGGAAAGGAGCACAATTAAAGAGAATGTATTTTTAGTTATGCTATTTATGCAAGTCTTAGTATACATATTGAAATGGAGAAAAGCAGGAATTGTAGGCTAGACAAATACCAATTTACCCAGATTGTCACTGTCATCTAGTTTGTGTCTAAACTTCCAAATGATGTATCCTTACAGATGCTTTATAAGGAAAAAACACGCTAGTGCAATAAATGTTGAGTTACCTTATTCTGCTTTCTATGTCAAATCCCCACTATGAAACCAGGTAGTTTAAAACAGTAGACTAGGAGCTATATATTTATCAAATATAACCAGTGAATTTTCATATCATTCATGTAGTTATTTCTATGAAATCAGTCAACACTGAACAAGCACTGAATCACTGTACCCAGGGGAAATGTGAGTTAAGACTCCTGTGACCCTATCACACATATGACAATTAATCAAGTCTTTACTTTTCTATTAAGGAAGCTTATCTAACATTGGAGTCATACCCCACAGCACCATAACGCATGTAACTCCTGCCTCAGCAAGGCCCACCTCACACAAACCTAAGGTACACATCACACACTCCAGATAGTATTCTGTCCTAACTTGGGCCATTTAAACTGCAAAATCGCCAACATAACGCTTACATGACACCAAAACAGATTGTGGAGGGGGGACGCTTGCTTATAGCTGAAAAAGAAACAACTGATCTCATGAGCGAAGAGTATGCACATCAGGTGACTTTTTTGAAAAGCAGCATGAGCATTAATTTTGGGATTGAGTTGACACAGAATCCACAACCGATCTATGTCAATTTTTCCTGAAACAATTCCTGCAAGATCAAAGGTTTCCCTTGCAGATTTGTAGGCTCCTGTAAATTTGTGGTAGCTAAAGATATTTCAGGAACAGAAGGGTGTGACTTACCTTCCTATCCTACAATAAACACTGAATTCTAACCATCTGAATAAAAGTAGCTAGTTTGTGCAAAGTCTATCTGAAATACACTTTACAACTCTAAGACTTCAACTAAAGCCTGCTTATTTAAAAGCTCTTTTCAAACTAAGAATTTCAGAAAGATGGCTTATCTTTGTTTCTCTAAGCACTGAAGAAAATCTTTTAGACAGACATAGGAGAAATTATTGTGATAAACTGTCAGCCTCCTGAAGGTAAGATTCTGGCCAGACAAAACTACAAAGTAGCACTGACTGTCCCCTGGGTGCACTTATTCGAGCCACAATAATGGGTTGGGTTGGTTTTATGTCTGAGTTTCAAAACCCAAGCCAAAGAGGGAAAAAGCATTCTAGGTACAGAACCCTCACAAGGCCTCATGCTGCAGAGAGAACTGCCACCTGCATACCAGGATTTGAACTCAAACGTAATTACTGTTCCTAGCATGGTTGTGAGGTAATGAGATACTCAACTTAGTATGCAGAATGGAGTATTAAACCACTTTCTCAAAAACGCAAAATGTCTGAAATACTACTTTTATACAGATGTCTTATGAGACTTCATGAGACATGAAGTCTGTCTACATCCATCCTCTAGAAGACAGAATCCCTAGATCTTAATTTTCACAAAAATTCTGAGGGGTAAGGTTATTACGTTATACTGAAATTAAGTCACAATCGCAAACTACCAGACTAGACCTTTTGCTAGTAAGGTATAGGGTTGGGTGTAGCTCAGTGGTAGAGCACATGTTCAGTATGCACAAGACTCCTTGGTGCTGAAGAGTAAGGTTTTAAACTAATCCAACCTTTCTAACAATTCACATGGGAATCTGAATTCACAGAATGCATCACGGAGAGGTTTATGCCTTTTAACTTAAAAGCAAGACACTCTGAATTCAACAGAAGAGATTGTTATGCCAACTACTTCCAGGTCTGCAACTTAAAGGTATCACCTGTTTACATGTCAATCCCAAGAGGAAAAAAATTTTTAAAAAGCATAGCCGTGCACTGTTTAAGGAATTTTTATTAAAGCAAGAATTTTATAATCCAAATTACGTTTCCTTGCTCAGTTATCAATTCTGTCACTTAAACAGAACAGACATCCTGAGCTATTCCACAGTAAAGAATTACAAAATTAAAGAAAGGAATGCTTTAAATTTTTGTACTTTGCTGAAAATTCTTTTCCCAGGGTCTATAAAACATTAATTTGTTTTTTATATTTTACTATTTTTTTTGTATTTTTTTTTTTTGTTTTTAAATCAAGTAATCTAGGACTAGCATTGTTTGCTAGACCTGGCATTTGCTCGGTACATAAGGTTCAAAGTTTCCTTTCCTTTTTTTATTTATTTTATATTTTGCAATGTTTTTTTTCATAGTATTTAAAGTTTTTCGATGTTTAGATATTTTTCTTCGGTGAAGCACGAGTTTCTTTTCGTGGTCCCTGATCAATCTGCAAATTAAGAATAAAAATTTAGGAGAGAATACTAGTACTTGTCAGTAGCAAATTAAAGCCCACAGCCAAATGCAGTCTGCTGCCCTTTTCCGTAAATAAACTTTTACTGTAATACAACAATTCCTTTACATCCACACCTACTTTGACACTGCAGCAGAGTAATTTCAAGAGAAACTACATGGCCCACAAAACCTATTAATTCCATCAGTCCTCTACAAAAATGCTTGCCAGTTCCTGGTCCTGATCTTATCTGTAGCTGTGCAGCTACATTATACTGTTTCTGCTGGGCGTGGTGGTGCACAACTATAATCCTACCACTCAGAAAGCTAAGGCTGAGGCAGGAGGATTGCTGCACTGTTTGAGGCCAGTCTGAGTCACATAATGAGTTTAAGGCCAGCATGAACAACAATGGAGAATGAGACCCTGTCTCAAAAACACCCTAAAAACATTGTTCTGTTTCATGGGAATAACAAAGAACAGTACTAAGGACAAATGTTGAGGGCCACCACCCAATGAAGGTTTAACTGTGAAAGGCCACGTGGTAGAGACATTTAATATAAATTACAATACCACAGCTGTCTGAAAGTGGTGCAATTTAAAAAATGCTAGTCTATACAAGAGTAACAGGTAAAATTTCCTTTAATTCCCTTATGTCTACTTCTCTAAATCAAGCTGGAAAACAATAAATCACAGAAGGAAAACTCACATTAAACAGTTGGAACTCCAGTGGCACTGCTCACTGCTTTCTGGGCAGCCTCTTTAGCTTGGTGGGCTTGTAGTACAGCTACGGCTTCATCAACCTAAAGGAACCACCCGCTAAATAAATAACTGAAAACAGTTTCTAACTGATAACGAATTCCCACAGAAACAAAATTCTTATCCCCAGATTCTTAGTGAAAAATTGTTCTAAGCAGCAGGATTAATGAGTGTGGGTGTCAGAGATGAACTGACTGCATCTGAACAAGTTCCACCATACACCATGGGAGTACAGGGCCAGTTATTCAACTCCCTGTGTTTCAGTTCCCCCATTTAAAGTGGGGCAAAAAGCACCATAGGTTGTTCTGAGTGTTCACAATTAATGCTTATAAACCCCATAGGACTCTTGTGATTTGCACAAAGCACTATGTAAATGTTCTGTAGAGCTACTATAGAAAACACTGGAAGATGCAGATAAGTGTCAACTAGACAAATGATAAATTTTAAATTACCTTAGAACGGAGAGACTCTGGAGACTCAAGCATGTGAAGAAGTTCTGAATTATCAATCTCCAACAACATGCCAGTGATTTTACCAGCAAGAGTAGGGTGCATGGCTTGAATAAGCGGAAACAGCCGCTCACCTGGAATTGAAAACATTCAAAACCTTCTGTCAACAACAAAAAAACAAAACAAAAAAAAACAACACAGGCACTTACCCAGCTACATTTGACTTGAGAAACGTTACTTACATACAGTATATATACACGGTAGCCCATAACTCATCATTTCATTATGCCTTTCACGGGAAAAAGAGTAATTCCTAGCACTATTCATCTGTTAATTAAGTAATGTAATTGCTATTAAATTGTTAAATCTGCTCAGACTAAATCAAACCCTCATCTTACTTGCTTCAAAGTCTTCCAAAAATGGAGTTGGCAGCACTTGGAAAGCTGAGGCAAGAGGATTGCCACAAGTTCAAGGCCAGCCTGAACTACATAACAAGATTGTTAAAAAAAAAAAAAAAAAAAAAAAAAAAAAAAAAAAAAAGCAAAGAAAAAAAGCTGGGCTCATGGTCAGTAATACTCTACCAACATAACTATTGCCACCAAATGTGATTACTAGCTTTACAATGTTTTAATTAATAACAGTGGTGGCAAACCTATGGCACAAGTGTTTTTCTTTTGAAACAAGAATATACTCGTTTTTTCTAAACTAAAACCTCAGTATTCGAATTTAACTGGAGTGTTGGCACTCTGCAGTAAGTAAATGGCTTTGAGTTGCACTTGGCACTTGGTCTCTTAAATGGTTTGCCATCACTAAGGTGATCATCATAATCATCTGACTGCACCAGCTGTCACTCTTTTAACTTTTAGGTGCAGAATAAATGACCTCTGCATTTTCTACCCTTTGTAGCCAACAAAGTGGGACAAAGACACTTACCCAACATTTGCTTTTGCTCTTGAGGGGGGGCAGATGCCAACATGGAAGCAGTCAAAGGTTCCTGACCTTGTACGTGAACAGCAGGCTAGACAGGAAACAGAAAAAGTAAGTACAGAAGGCATGGCACATAAAAGCAGTCATCAAGACAAAAGTGATAAGACATGCTGCATACACATGATTAGGGGCAGTGTTTTAGAAATACAGGCTAACCACAAAAAAAAAAAAAAAAAAAAAGGAAAGAAACGGAACACAGCCAGATGGGGATGGTGACACGCGCCTATAATCCTAGCACTCAGCAAAGGCTGAGGCAGGAGGATCACAGCAATTTCACAGCCAGATTGGACTATACAGTGAGTTCAAAACTAGCCTGAATTATAGTGAAACCCTGTCTCTGAAAAAGAAAAACAAAAAAGGAGGCTAAGGTAGTCATCAGTACCTATTTGCTCAAAGAAAGACACAGTATTCTTTGGAATTATATTCTGTTGTCACCACCATTGGTCTAACATCAGAAAAAACAGAAACCTATCCATACACTCAACTTCCTTTCACTTTTCCTGACATGTCTGTCAAAGCACTCCCAAACCACACAAGTAATTCAGGAGGGCGATTTCTTAGCGTGAGACATGGAACACCCCCCCCCCCCAGACAGGGTCTCGCTATGCAGTTCAAGCTGGCCTTGAACTCACTTTGCAGCCAAGATTGGTCTTGAATTCAAAACAATCCTCTTGCTTCAGCCTCCCGAGTGCTGGGATTACAGGCGTGCATCACCATGCCTGACTTTTTTGTATTTTTTTTTTTTTCTCAAGACAGGGTCTTGCTATGCAGTTCGAGCTGAGACATGGGACACTCACACACAATGATGTATTACCAAGATCTTCCACATAGTTTACGCACTCATCTATTAAGCAGCTGCCTTAATGTGTGACTCCCACAAAGCACTGTCATTTTCACACAGAATGACCACACGCGCACCTGCTGCATGGTAACCTGGGGCTGTGCGTTGAGATGCTGCTGAGGATTGCGGACTCCCGCAGCGTATTTGTACTGGGGGACGGTGCGGACAGCAGGAGTAGCTGCAGCGGCAGCAGCTGCAGGACGTGGACCCATTGTCTGTGTTGATGTGTTTGCTGAAAAATAAAAACATTGTTTTTGTATTTTTTTCTACCAATTTCAAATTGGGAATCAATTTTTACAGAGGATTAAACTAGCCTCACCAACACGCTGTGTGGACATGACTCGTGGAACCTGTGAAGAAGCTGGTCTCATAGTACTGAATGGTGGTCTGGGAGCGGCTGGGCGGATAGCACCGGGCATATTCTGGAATGCTACAGGAAAGACAGGAACATTCATCAGCTGGGAAATCTCAAAAAAGTGTTACGCTGCTCTCTCAGAGCTGAGGTTCACACAGAAGGCTCGAAGTGACCAAATAAAAATTTTCTAAAGCTGAGTTCTAACTTTCTATTTTCTCACTCATCAAATCAGACAATCAGTAAAGTCATGAATTCATATAATAAGTAGTATTAACATCTAAGATAATGAAGCATGCTAAAATCTCAAGCGCTTCTGCAATACCAGCCTGTTCCACACACAGGACAAGGCTTTCAATTAAAATGCCCAGTTGGACATGGAGATACACGCCTGTAGTCCTAGCACTCAAGAGACAGAGGCAGGAGAATACATGCAAATTCAAGGCACCAAGGCTAGTATGGGCTACATAGCGAGTTCCAAAACCATTCTGAACCACAAAGTAAAACCCTGTCTCATTACTTTAAAAAAAGCCTAAAAACACCAATGCTCATTTTTTTTCTTTTTTTTTTTTTGAGATAAGGTCTTACTATATAGTTCAGAGTGGCTTCAAACTCTCAGCAATCCTCCTGCCTCAGTTTCCTGAATGCTGGGATTAAAGACTTGAGCCACCAGGCTGACATAATGAGCTTTTAAAGTTACTTAGTATATCCAAACATGGAGTTGAATCCATTCCTGAAGTCAACATACATGTTAGTATCTCAGCAAGACAGGAATGGGTGGTGAAGCACTCTGGTTTTTATTTAAAGACCAAAAAAAAAAAAAAAAAAAAAAAAAAAAAAAAAAAAAAAAAAAAAAAAAAAAAAAAAAAAAAAAAAAAAAAAAAAAAAAAAAAAAAGAAAGAAAGAAATGAACATCCATAGCTAAAAATTACGAAAAGTCATCACTAACACACTACTGAAGTAGCACAGCTAATCTTCCTCATGTAGATTTTTAATCCAATTTCCAATCTTAATTAAAAAAATTAAAAGGCTTACGATGAGGTCTGGCACCCTGAGCAGTCCAGCGAGGACTTGGTCTTAGTTGAGCAATTTGGCTAGGAGGATAGTATGCAGCACGGTTCTGAGTCTGGAAGGAGCAAGCAGCGAACTTATCAGCTTTAGAAACTGCTAAGAATGTAACACGCTCTCAAAAACACTGCCAGGCCCCACACTCTTCCATCACCACTCACACTCGGGGCTGCCGTTCTTCTCTTCCTGAAACCCACCTGTGGGATAGCTGCCATGAAGTAACCTGAAGGAGGTGCTGGCTGGTAGGGGTTGATTACAGGGTTGGGCACAGCTCGGACACTCGCCATTCTCTGCATATACTGGTTAGTGAGGTGAGCCTGGCGCTCTTCTTTGCGCTGAGCTAAAGCTACATATAGTGGCTTGGTGGCCACGATTCTACCATTCATTTCTGTAACTGCTTTAGTGGCTTCTTCTGGGGAGGAGAAACACACAAAACCAAATCCTTTGCTGCGACCACCCTCCATCATAACCTATTGAAAGAAAACAAACAAAAAGTAGAACGAGGTGCCAAAACAACAGCATCACCATTTAGAGTTAACTATAATCAACGGAATCAAGTAACTAAACTGTTAGGGCTGTAATCATCTCGAGTTCACTACTTCCTTAACCTTCAAATATTAAGGGCAAGCTATACGTATGTATTATCCCAGGCAAGCGGAGAGCTGGGGGAAGGAAAGTGGAAGAAACTCAACAGCAACTTTTTAAGACCTTAGATATTAAACAATAGATTTCTAGTATTATTTATTGAATATTATTTGCAGTAACATGCATAACTGCAAAATAAAAACTGACAGTGTTCCCTAAATCAACGCAAAGGCAAAAATCAGTAAACACATGAGAGTGCATCATTAAACTAAAAAAAAAAAAAGTTAAAAAAGATGAGACCATTTTGCACTTAACTGACAAATCAGTTAAGACCAGAAACTCATTCAGCCATTTCTGAGGCAGTTTGGCTGTCACAATTTTAAATACAGTGTTACCACTAACCTTTCCAATTCTAGAAATTTAGATGCAAGAATGTTTGTTAGAGCAATGGTTCTAACAGTGCAAATATGCAAAACAATCCAAATATCAAAATAAGTACAAGTAAAATGCAGTCATTAGAGAAAAAAAAAACACAAAAGAAGATATCTGAAACAAGTAAGCATTTGTATCTACTATTAAGTAAACAGCCAAGTCGGACTATGTATACAATATTCCTTTTCTAAAAGCTGTTTACACATTTATAAAAAAATGTCTCAACACTATGGAAAATTACCCATGTACAGAATTTCCAGTATGGAAAATACCCAAATTGCTCCTTTCACAGACTAAAGATGGATGTTTATCCTGGTTAAAAAGGATCTGTGCCTCAATAAACATTTTTTACAAAGCATTAACAAGTGACTGCCTCCTCCAAAATAAATTCCTGTCTACTTTTTCACTTCTGAGTGAGAATCCACAAAAGACAAATAAATAAAAGCTGTCCTTTAAAAAATGACAAGATACAATCAACATAAACTGATGAACAATATTCAACTCAACTTTTCAGAAACTGTATGGAGTATAGAGACACTCAGGAATATTCTATCATATTCCAAGTACTCTTAGAAAAGTAGAGTGCAATTAGGACAACACCACAGTGCTTGCGATTTGTATTCACACACTTTGCCCCCATCCAGTTTTTATTTTCTGTCTAGAAGGCCCCTCAGTCAATAGGGATGCTAGGAAAAAAAAAGCTGAGTATCAGCACCAGCCACGGGATCATTTCAGATCACCGAGTTAAATTCCTCCCTGTGCACTCTTCCCCTACCCCAGGCAAATGTGCTTTTCCACAAAACCTTGCATAGAGGGGTTTCTAAACCATGGAACAGCAGACTAAAACTTTAGATCTGAGGTTCTCATATCAGTATTTAAGAATTTGGGCTAGAATCCTATTATTTTTTCTTAATCTGACTTCAAGAGAAATATCTTCTCTAGCTTTATTGGTTAAGGGGAGGGAGGGTTTGAGATCTGACTATCTGAAATGAATTCTGTAAGTAGAACTATAGTAACAATTACAGTCCCTAATAATCATCTCTTTAAAATTAGTACAGTAACTAGTATGGAACAGTCTGATCATGTGATGATCAATGCAGTCATCCACAGGAGAGTTCAGAACATCGGCAAACATAAGCCATGAGGCTATAACATCCACTTAAAATATTACAGTAAGTTTTAGAAATTTAATGAAGGTTTCGATTTCTAGAATGAAAGATCTGCTATTTTTCTGGAAGAAAATTATTTGACTATTTGTTTACAAGTAAACATTCCACATGCAGGAATTTGTCCAATAATCTTTGAAAAAAAAAACATACGCTTTTACCTTTGCACTAGTGATTGTACCAAATGGAGAAAACTCTTTCCGGAGACGTTCATCATCAATGCCATCATCAAGATTTTTCACATAAAGATTAACACCCTAGAAAGAATGAAAGAAGACTGTTGAAAAAGGATAAAAAAAAAAACCCCACGGTGGTACCTAAGCACACTTGCTATTGCTTTATCCCATCCCATGTTTCCTCCTTCCCACTCTTGAACCCTCAGTTACCTGGCAGTAACTGAAATAAATGTAAAATAGGTTTCTTCATCCCTGTCTTATTTTGCTTGTGCAACTAAAAATGAACCTGGTATCTGGTGATCCTATCTTGCTTCATCTGTTCAAATTTGCGCTTAAGTTCCGTCTGGCGTTCCACTTTTTTCTGAGCTCGGCCAACGTAAATTTGTTTTCCATTGAGCTCTTTGCCATTCATCTCATCCACAGCCTTACAGAAACCAAAATATTTAATCAGTAACTTATAATATAAAAGCATATTTCCTTAACAATAAGGACAGTTTATTAAATTACACAAAGTGAAGGATAAACCCATCCTCCTATGATCTAGAAGCCTGAGGGCAATACAAGTTTCCAATTTATAGAAAACCAATGTATAAAACACAAACTGGGCATGGGGGCACATGCCTATAATTCCAGCACTCAGGAGGCTGAGGCAGGAAGCTTGCCTCAAGTTTGAGGCTAGTCTGGGCTACATAGTAAGTTTAAGGCCAGCATGGAACAAGACCCTATCTCAAAAAACAAACAATGAAAAGCAAATAACTGAGAACACAGGGACATGTAAAACAGTCACTGGCATACATACAAATTTCAACACGAAGGACCAGGGATTTAACTCAGTGGTCCAGTGCTTGCCTGGCAAGTGTGAGGTCTGAGTTTGACTCCTAGTACCCACCCACCCGAAAGAATCAACATGGTTTTATAACCTTTCTTACAGCAGATTACAGAACCATAACACTGCATTTTTAATATTTAAGTCTTACTTTCTGTGCATCTTCATGCCTTTCAAAGCTCACAAAACCAAATCCTTTGGATTTTCCACTTTCATCAGTCATTACTTTCACACTTAAGGCAGGTCCTAAAAAATTTTTAGAATTCAAAAGTATTTCATACACACAATTTGTACATTTTAAATTAACATACAAAAGCAAAGCCATAGAGGGGAAAAAATGGGACAAAACAATTCTAAGACCCCAGACATTTCTCCAAGCCTCCTATACTATAGGCCAGACACTAGTCACTAAGTAAGTAAATACTTCATATTTCTCTAAATGACTAAAGGATTCTTCCTTCCATTCTGAGGACTATACACTTCATCCAACTCTCAAAAGTACTACTCTTAGCTTGAGTCCGGAGTTGCTGTATACACCCCTTCAAATGGAAGATGCACTGAGGTGGGTGGTATCTTAGACAAGTAGGGTAGAAAAGCGTTAAAAATCACATGTGACTGACAATTTGGAAGACGTACAAGCACAGATATACTTTTGTTTTTAATGTGTCTCTGTCTAAGGCCATACACCAAATTTCTCATATGCAAAAGTACCTGACACTTTCATATAATGGCAGTCAACTCACACAGCATTATTCATTAACAAAATCCAACTTTTTTTTTGGTATCGGGGATTGAACTCATGACCTCACGCTTACCAGTCAAGCGCTTGAGCCACTGAGCTAAATCCCCGACCCACAAAATCCAACTTTAGAAATAGCTTCTTGTTTTAAGACTTAGAAGCAAGAATCTGGGGTAAATTGTGACCCTTGCCACATCTTGAACGATTTGACTTTGGGCAAAACGACTTTTTCTTAAAGGAGGGTTCAACAAGGCATGTTAGGTTGGCAATAAAAAACTTTGCATTTCCTAATTCTCTATTATTTGAAGTACTAAAAAAAAAAAAAAAACCACTTCTGTTTTACCAAGGGAAAACCAAAGTGGGGTGTCAAGCTAATCGTCTGAAAATGTACACAACAAAGTTCATTTTCTGATCTTACTATACTAACTAAAGTTATGGCTAGTTTATAACTCACTGAACTCAAGATTAATCAAGTTACTTCGAAAAATCAAGAAAAAAGTATTTTAAGATCCCATGGATTTTAGACCATCCCAAGGAATTCTCACTGGAAAACCTCAATGTTTGCATTGTTGTTTTAAAGTCACTCAACCACAATGCTGTGGGAGCAGGCCGACTGACCTGCAAGTACAGAGTACATCATCCACTGTGAGCTGAGCGTCAAATGGATGCTTCTGATGAGACGGGATCTACAAATGCATTCAGTCCAGCACCTACTGTAAAACCCTTTAAAATGCATTCTTCGTGTGTGCAGCAGTGGGGTGGCACTGCTGAGGACTGCAACCAGGGCCTCCTATGTGCTAGGCAAATACTCTACATTCTGGGCCCTCAAGTCTGTTAATTCAGTCACACCTTACTGCACTAATCCAATGATTACTCACTCACCTTTCATCTAAACTAGACACAATTCTCTTCACATGCTACTCTGTAGTATAGGATAATGGCCTATAGCTTAGCAACTAACTGCCAAGTACTTTTTTTAAGTACACTATAAATCTCATCTCATTTAGTCTTTCATTAGCAAGTGTTAGGGCAAAACTAAGCAATGAGAAATTACTCAGAACTTTTGAGTATAAAAATTTAATTCAGACACATTACCAAACTTGCCAAAGAGATCCTTAAGGCGCTCATCATCCATGTCTTCTCCAAAATTCTTGATGTAAACATTGGTGAATTCTTTTGCCCTAGCTCCAAGTTCTGCTTCTCTTTCTTTACGAGACTTAAATCGTCCAACAAATCTAATAAAATATGTAAGGACTATAACATTAGGTTCTACTTTACATAGTTCAGATTAAACCTGAATGTTTTAATATACTTTTCTTTCTTCTCTAGCTAACCCAGGTTTCAAGGGGATCATTCCTATCCATACAAATTAACTGTGTACATGTCAATGAAAAGACTTAAGTAAAAGGGTTCATCATCATTGTTTTTAAGTGTCTCTTGCACTTTGTCATCCTTTAAACAGAAAGTTTAACTTTCCAATTCTATGCTGTAGCATACAGTGCCCTGGCTTAACTTCTGAAGTTATTAATAGCATGACTTAAAAAATTCCCTGACATAAAAACAGTGCACGTGTCATGGAACACAGTAATTAATATTATGGCTAAGTAAAAAGGAAAAACAATCTCTCCTAACCCCACTCAAATCGTGACGAAGCCTTTTCCTTCTCCAGCCATTCAAGAACAGTCCGTAACAGAGATGCCCGTGGTTTTCTCTATCCTTCTTGAGGTTATGGTGAGGGATCTCTACCCTATTAGCTCATGAACGTTCTCAATGGGAACATTTCACTGTAGATACCACATTCTGCTCTTGTACATATAATGCTGCCCAATTTTTTATTTGTTCTTAGGGTAGAACTATAAAAATCAGTTTAGTAAGCATACAAAGGATCTTAAGATAATTTATAGTCAGACTATTTTCCAAAATGCTTTATCATTATATACCTCAAACCTGCAATAAATCAGTCTTCATCTGGATGTTCCAGAACTGGACATTCTTTTAAATTTTTCCTCTGAAGTGCTGCCTATAAGCATTGCAATTTTACGCACACGTTTAGTATTCCAAGACACTTGGAATCCAAATGTTTTGGATTTTAGAATATCCATGTAGATTTAAAATTGATTTAACGTTTTCCCAGTGTTCACAGACGTTACCTACCTAACCTCAGGTACTGTATTTGGTAAATAAAGATAGCCTTTTAACAGCAGTTCCTGTATTTAAGGACCACACTAAAAGTAGCTAAACACTGTAGCACAACACGTGAAATCCAAGTGTTTTGGATTTTAGAATATTTGTGTAGACTTTTTGAGCATCTCTAATATGAAAATCTGAAATACGCCAAAACCTGATTTGATTGTCACATTGGGCTCAAATAGTTTCTTTCACATTCTGGACCCTGGATTTTTGGTTTAGGCTCACTTAACCTGTAGTAATGAAATGATGAATTTTTAATCTCATTTTAAAGATGAGCTGTTTGTTCTTCAGAATAAGAGCTTGTAAACAATTTTCATTAGTGAGGGTTTGCTGGGGGTTTTTTTCCTTTAAGAACAGAATATATTTACTGAGAGAAAGAAAGCTTCTGTCTGAGAGAGAATGGAGTTTTGCTGATTTTCTCACATACTTGTCAGGTTCCTTACATATTGTAAAATCTTCCCATAATCATGGACTTTACCTGATGGGCTTAATAAGAGTGATACAGCTCTTAAAAAAAAATTCAGGGTTGGGGACGTAGCTCAGCGGCACAAGTGCCTGCCTGGCAAGAACAAGGTCATTTAAGTTCAATCCCTGGTACCTGCTCCCCAAAATGCCCAAGTGCATGCCATCGTTGTAGTTTACAGAGCAATAAGAACTCTCAGGTTATTTACGATACGACCTTGTAGGTGAGTTCACCCAGGGAATTAAGATTCATCATTTCTTAGATTACAACACTTGTATTTAACAAATTGCCATAGAAATAGCCTTGAAGGGAAAAAAGAAAAAAAAAAAAAAAGAGGTGGCATGTGCCTATAATCCTAGCTCTTGGGAGGCTGAGGCTGGAGGACCTCTGTGAGTTCAAGGCCAACCTTGGCTACATAAGCAAGTTCAAGACCAGCCTGCGCTACATAGTGAAACCATTTCCAAAGGAGGAAAAAAAAAAAAAAAAAAAAAGCAAAGCCTTGTACATAGGTTATCAATGCAGTTAAAGTTTGACAACTTTTAAACTTGTGCATCACAGGAAAGATTAACATCAAAAAGTTTTAATGTAATTCTGCCTCATTTTTATATCCCAGGACAGACAATGTGGCAGAGAACAGGCTCAGAATGCAGCTCACTGGGTGTACACATCTACTCTATCGGAACAATACACAATTTTAAGCCTCAGACTCCTCAAATGTAAAATGGGCTAGCTAAACTGGCACGGAATGGGTATGGATTTCTGGTTCTTCAACAATGAATTTACCTGAAAAAGCTTTATATCCCTGCTTACCTATCTTCTACATGGTTTGCATGCTGACCAATTATAATACATGCACTGTTATATGCATGGCACACTGGATGTGGAGAAAATACAATTATAAAACCTATCAAATGTGGTTCATTTGCACTAGCTATTATCTCTATTAAAAACACAAATGTATAATTTTAAAAATGAACAAACCTGAAACTACTAAAAACAGTATTGAAATACCAACTCAGTATTTCTACTTACACTTTGCGATCATTTAGAAGCATTCCATTCATTTTTTCAATAGCTCTTTCAGCAGCTTCTTGTGTCTCAAAATGTACAAATCCATAGCCCTTGGAACCATTTTCATCACAAACCACCTAGGGAAAAACGTATACCCATTTTTCATTACTTGCTATTGATTTAACATGTCCCAGTGTTCAGAGACGTTAGCTACCCAACCTCAGGTACTGTATTTGGTAAATGAAGACAACCCTTTAACAGCAGTTGTTATTTTTAAGGATCACACTAAAAGCTAAATACTATAAATGTTACCTATCATATTTTTGCTTACCTTACATGAAAGGATGTTACCAAAAGCAGAAAATGTATCATACAGTGCTTTATTATCAATGGATTTGTCCAAATTTTTAATGAATATGTTGCCTACTCCACTTTTGCGAAGTGATGGATCACGCTGAGACCACATGATGCGTACTGGCTTGCCCTTTATAACATCAAAATTCATGGTGTCCAAAGCACGCTCCGCTGCAACAAAGAAATTTTCAAAGTGAGCATTACTTCAAAACTTTAACTGGTCACTTAAAATTACATCAGCTAGGCAGGCGTGATGATGCACACCTATAATCCCAGCACTCAAGAGGCTGAGGCAGGAGAGAATCACTACGAGTTCCAGGCCAGCCTGGGCTACGTAGTAAGTTAAAGCCCAGCCTATACTGCATAACGAGACCCTGTCTCAAAAACAACAACCAAAAACAATACCCCAAAATTACATCAGGTATATGTGGTGGGCAGGGTGGGTAGCACAGTCTCATAGCTGAACTCTTATAAAAGTTTGAGAAACCTGGAGCCAGGTGTGGTGTGGTGCACACCAGTAATCCCAACACTTGGGAGGCTGAGGCAGGAGGACCACTGCAAATTGAGGCAAGGCCGGGTTCACAATTAGTTCAAGGTCAATTTGGACTACATAGTGAGACTCTGCCTCAAACTTCCCTCCAAAGATTGCTAAACCTTTCAAGTACCAAATACTCATTGACCTTTTTATGTTAGGTACCAGCAATTAAACTCAAGACCTCATGCTTGCCGCCTGCCAGGAAGGCACCGTGCCGCTGAGCTATATCCCTGGCTCGTCTACATTTAAACTGTATAATGCACAAAGAAAAAATAAATTATCAAAATCCCAAAATATGCAAAGAAACTTAATACTGCTAACAATTAGCACATACCTGGAACACTCTTCCACTGCCATCAAATCTAAAAACACTTCTTTGCTCCTCAACACAAAACCAGGATTCTTCTACATTCAATTTACTTAAGAACAATGTAAAACTAGGCAGCACATCTGTAATCCCAGCACTGGGGAGACTGAGGCAGGATTTCTGAGACCTCAATCTGGACTACACAGCAAGGCCCTGTCTCAAGAAACAAAGTAAAATCTACGCAATTGTAGATTATCAAACAGGCTGAAAAGCAACTTCTGTATTGAAGCATTTAACTTCTTCCTATTTGCCAAAATTTTGCTCACTGTACTGCTCAGTATTACCAATATTACACACAGATTAGCCCATCAACAAAACTTCCTGAATGAATCATTGGGGGGATTTTCATGGCCAAAAGCCTGGAAGATCTGAATGCCTTCAAAAACTAACGTGAAGCCGGACATACTTACTTGCATAATTGAACATACTTACTTGCATAATAATCAGAAATTTTAAAACAGCAGGTTCACAATATTCACAATCTACCTTTCATGCTTTCTTGATACACAAAACTAATTTTATCTCAGGTCATGGGTTTACTTAGCTGATGATTTTCTCAGTTATTTCTAGATTGTGCTGGAAATTTTTTAAAAAATCTACCCTACAATTACTTCTCCTCTATGAAGACTGAATTATATGTACCTGTACCATTACAGAAACACTTAACTAAAATGGGGACCCTAAATAGAAATAACACAGCCTTTAGTAACGACTAGGTCTCTACAGAGGGGAAAGAGAGCCCTTGGAAGTCCTGAAAATTAAATGTGTAACTTTCAGGTCAACCTAACTGTAAAGTTATCAACTGGACAAATTTTCCAGCCACTTCTTTCTATAAATGAAAGTTCCAGTTTCTAGAGAATAGTGATAATCAACTGTCAGCTCAATACCAATTCACCACACCTACTCAGTTCCCCCAGTTTTTCTTTTTTTTTAGCTGACTCTGCTTAGTCTTCTTTTGAATGAGTCAACTCCCCCTATCAAATACTGGTAACTTTCACAAATCACCAATGCAGTAATAAATTAAAAAAAAAAAAAACTTGAAAAAGGATAATCTAAAAAACTAAGATGGTTAGCTGAAAGATGGTCAACTGTAAGAAATGGAAGACAAAAAACGCTGTATTATTTTGAGCAGTTACTGTACTGATTTACTAGTATAATCTGAAAGTATATACGCTATACTGTAACCATGGCAACCTCAACTTCAACTTTTCAAATTCCAAATTGTCTTCCTAGATTTAAAAATATTAAACTCAGGCCTAAAACTTTCAAGTTAACCAGTTTACAGTATCTAGAACTCATTCAAGTTTTCTTTCTACTCTTGAAGGCTGTGATTTCTTGCCCCAAAGTTGAAAATTGTTATGAAGTGACTGCTTACAAAGCAAAAAAGTAGGAAACTTACAGTTACGGTGCAGTTTTACAACTTTGGCTGTGTCACTCAATATTCTGCTAGCTTAAAAGCTTGGTATCAACTTCACCTAGTGCAAAACTCACCATCAACCATTACCTAAGTGAGTAAGTCTATCTCACCTTTATGGACTTTCCTAAATAAAAATTAATCTCTCAAATTTTAGAGTATTTGATACACATTCAAGCAGCTGGAAGAAAAAGAAACTGGGCCACACAACTGGGTGAATCTGACTGCTTGAAGTCAACTGATCCAGATACTAAAGTCCTACTTTATCAGGCCATATGCCTTAACTGTCAAATTTTGTTTTTGTGAACTGTTAACTTCAAATAAAAACACAGGCTCAACAAATCTGTTATTTTGTATTCTACCACACCTCAAGATCCTGATATTCAGGAATACTTTTAAAAGTAGGCGAAACATGATTTACTTGAATGCTACAGAGAAATGTAATGGTTCAATCCAGCTTAGACTAGTATGTCCAGCTGAAATTAGTCAACATATTTTTTTTAAAAATCCCTCAAAACTACAGAAGCTGATTCAGAAGAAAACATATGTTCAACAAATCACTGATATTATGAAATCCACGTCAAATTTCATTAAAAGGAGCTAAGCAGCCTGAGAAAACTGGTCTCCAAAAGGGTCTTCCTTCCACATCCCTCCTTCACCCAGTTCTGCGGTAAACGCAAGAGACATGCTTAGTCTAGAGGAACACCCCTAAGTACACGTCTCGGTGGTAATTTCCATTTCCAGGTCCATCGGTCGCTAGCGTGTTAAAAAGTCTGGACTCCCAAAGCCGAAGAGCACCACCCCAAGACCCCCACTAACTTTATTCTGAGGCCTGGTGGCTTTGCCATCCCGGCCCCCAGCACGGGGCCAGCCACAGGAACAGGCCTTGGGCCTGCGAGGTTACAGGGTTCAACACGTGTCTTGCGAAGCCCGGATCGCACTTCCTCCCAGGCCGGGCCGCCGGCCAGGGCCCGCCGGTGGCAGTCTCCACCTCCCACCCAGGAAGAGGGCTCCGGTTCGGGCACCTGCACCTTCTGGCGGGAGCGCAGCTCCAGGAGCGAGCCTCACCCACCCTCCCGGCGCGTCATCACCCTAAAGTTTGAGAGCAGTTGAGGACGAGAAAATGGTCGCAAAGGAGGAAGTGGCCCGGCAGGCTAGGGGCTTGAGTCGCCGGCTACGCGGGTCCCCAGGGCAGGGCAGCGCGGCTCCCGGGCCCGGCCGGCAGTCCCGGCGCCCTGGCGCGTCCCCGCCGGCCCTGGGTGCTGACACGCCGCCCGCCCCCTCCCCGGGCCCGCCGGTCTAGCCGCCCGCCGCCGCCCGAGGTTCATGGCCGCCTGCCCGCCGCCCTCCGGCCCGGCGCTCACCGTCCGCCGGCTGCTGGAAGTTCACGTACGCGTAGCCCAAGGAGCGGCGGGTGATCATGTCCCTGCAGACCCGGATGGAGAGGATGGGCCCGGCCGGGCTGAACTTCTCGTAGAGCATCGCCTCGGTCACGTCGGGGTGTAGGTCCCCCACGTAGAGCGAGGCCATGGGGTAGCTGGGGGCGCTGGGGTTCATCTCGGCACGGCTGCCTGCGGGGCCACAGGCCGCGACCTTTCCGAGCGCAGGAGAGCGGGTGCAGGGGCCGGGGCCGGGGCCGGAGCTGGAGCCGGGGGGAGGGGAGCGGGGGCAGGCGCAGAGGAACAAAAATCAACCGGAACCGAAAACTACTCAACGGCCGCAGAACGGGGTCGATCGGCTGCTGCGGGCGGGCGGGCGGGCGGCTGCCAGGAGGGGAGGAGAGGCTGGCGGTGTCGGTCTGAGCGGCGGGAAGGCCTCGGTCTCTGGGTTCCTTCTTGGAGCTGCTGCGGGGCCGCGGGCGGGCGGGTCGGTCTCGGCTGCTTCACCGGGTTATTTTATAAAAGAGGAAGAAAAAAATAAAAGTCTCCGGCGGGGGAGACGCGGATTTTTTGTAAATTTTTTTGGGTTTTTTAAAAGATTTTTTTAGATTTTTTTTGGATTTTTTAATAATAAATGTGTGTTCCGAGCCCGGAGCACACACTCCGCACTCTCAGCACTAACCGCCGGGGAGAAGGGGAAGCACCGCCTCCCACACCCTCTACTTATACCCCCCGCCGCACTCGCCCTGCCCCCGCGCGTCTGACGCCAGGGCCCTACGCGAGCGTCAGCGCCGGAGAAGGCGGAGCAGAGGGGGCGGAG
Source organism: Dasyprocta punctata (assembly GCA_004363535.1). NCBI lineage: Eukaryota > Metazoa > Chordata > Mammalia > Rodentia > Dasyproctidae > Dasyprocta > Dasyprocta punctata. Next base: position 7,728 of record RJWM01019573.1, on the reverse strand, counting down.
GGAAGAGAAGAGGAGGAGGAAGAGTAGAGAGGAAGGGAGAGGTGGCGGCGGCGGCGGCGGCGGCGGCGGCTGTGGACGTGGGGGTGGGGCTGAGCGGAGGGGCGGGGCCTCTGCACGCGCTCTGCGGACGGAGGCGGGGCCCGCGCTGCGCCGGCGTGGAGCGCGGGGCGGGCGGGCCTGGCCGGGTCGGCTCCTCCCCACGTCCGCCCCGCCCCCTCCCGCCACCCGGAGGAGCGTTAAACCCGTCACCGTCGCGGAGGCGGCGTTAGGGCTTCCGGGTTCCTCAGCGCCAACTACCCCCACGTGCGCGGCCAGCGGGGCTTCTTCTCGTAGTGGCCGGCCTCAGCCCAGGGCCGTCGGCCCGAGTGGGCCGGCGTGGTGCCCCGCGGGCGGTTTCCCAAACGAGCGCGGAGGGAGCCGAGCGGCTGACTTTCTCCTACCCGGCCGCACTACGGGTCCCAGCGGGCAGCGCCGCCGCGCGCGCTGGTCCCGGAGCGGTGCCTGCCGGGAGCTGGAGTCCCCAACGGCCGTGCCGCTCGCCAGTCCAACCGCCCGCGGGTCCCGGGACCCCAACCGCCGGGCGCCCGACGCGGAGGGGATGGAAGGGAGGGGAGGGGTCCCCGGCCTCCGATCTTCGGCCTCGGCGTCCGCTGTCCGGCCGCGGGCCGCCCCGGTCGCCCTGGCTGCAGCCGGGGACTCTGCGCTGGGTGCCGGGTCACTTTCTAAGTGCGCGGGCGGGATTCCTGGTTCGTGCGGTGTCTGCCAGACCTTTTTTTGCGGTAGCAAAGCAGGAGTCGAGAAGAATGATAGCTTCTCCCTGAAGTATAAATTTCTTACGGCCACTTGTGTATGGATGGCCTCAGAGCCCTGCGTCCCGGCAAAACTAGGGATAATCTAAAAGAACAGTCATACACGTTCAGACAGATTTGTGCAGTATTGCTGATTTCAATGAAAACGTTACACTTAATGAGTTGATAGCCATAAACAACTGGCTGTAGGAATGGCATTAAATTAACATATAAATTCTACTTTAGTAATGTGGTCTTACAATTTTTAAAGCCTTTGCATAAACTCCGTGCGGCGGTAATCTTGTGTGGGAGGTGGAGCAAGTGGTAATTATTTTGCTCTTAAGGGAACAGTCTCAAATGATTGCCCAATTCACTCTTTAATTCAATAAACTTTAATGCATGCCTACGGTATTGTCTGCTATGGACTAGCTACTTTACATCGGTTCTCATTTAATTAGAATTTAAACCAACAATGTTACACAATCCCCTATCCTCTATCTTAGTAGGATGCTATTTTTCTGAAAACATGTTGCCTTGCTTGCTTATTATGCAAAAGAGCGAATCTTACAGCTATACTTTAGGAAGACACATCTATTACTAAATGACAGGTCGCTGTTCAATCTAACCGAACTCTGGTTAAAATCAGTTCATATATATCCATTTAATGCCTACCCAGTGGAGAGTACTGTATCTAAGTAAATCGAGAAAAGAAAAATCAAGATCTTGGCCTCAAGAGGGTTAAGATATCATTATCCTCTGATAATCACTTAAACATTAAAAGCAGTATACTAAAGTTCTGGTATTTTATCAGGCTTGGACAGTTTTAGGTTCTAAATTGATTTTCTTCAAAATAAGAGGTGAAGCCGGGCGTGGTGGTGCACGCCTTTAATCTCAACACTCCGGAGGTTGAGGCAGGAGGATCTTTGTGAGTTCCAGATCAGCCTGGGCCATAAAGTGAGTTCAAGACCAGCCTGAACTGCATAGTGAGACCCTGTCTCAAAAAACAGGGGCGGGAGGGCCAGGGATTTAGCTCAGTAATTTAAGCACCTGCCTGACAGGCGCAAGATTGTGAGTTCAATCCCTGGTACCAAAAAAAAAAAAAAAAAAAAAAAAACAGGGGCGGGGATTTAGGTCAGTGGCTCAAGCACTTGCCTGGCAGGTGTGAGATTGTGAGTTTGATCCCCAGTACCAAAAATAATTAATTTAATAAATTAAAGGTGAAAATTCCATTATTGTGGTTTAAAAGAAAACTTAATTTGGTTGTTTCATTACTTTGCTGAACAGAGGCAATATAAAAAATGAAACAGTTGTAAATAAGGAGACAAACTTAGTAAAATAGGAGTGAAGGGAGATCACCAATAACTGGGAAAGATTATGCCCAAGGTTAGAAACTAGCAAATATCATACATAGGCCAGGCAAGGTGGGCCACACCTGTAATCCCAGCACTTGGGAGACTGAGGCAGGAGAATCACTGCAAGTTTGAGGCCAGCCTGGGCTACATAGTGAGTGTAAGGCCAGCCTGCACTACAAAGAGAAACTCTGTCTCAAAAAACACGACACACAGAAAAAATTATTAAGAATACAATCAATGATTTTTTCATATTCTGTTAATAGAAGATGAGGGTACATTTTCTGGTGAACCTCATTAAAATGACTGTAAATAACAAAGGTGAAAAGAACGATCTGTTTGGAGTCCGGGAAATTTTGTCAGCAATGTTTGGCAAGTTCAGTCTACAGTGGGTTGAATACTCCAGTTAACCGACAGGCGTTACCCTCAAATTAAATAATTCCCAGAAGACTGCTTTGTAAATCTGCTTTGTACAGTCTTCCAACTGGTAAGTCCAATATTTCTGACTCCAGGGCACCCTGACCCAGGAAATGGATGCCTCGGATGATAGGTAGAAGCAGTCTGGTTACTAGACAGATATACTCATGTTCTTTGTAGATTAATACTTTGGAAAGGGAACTGATCATCAGGATTTGCAAACCTCTGTGGTTCTTACATTTAGTGGTTGTTGCTGTCATGTTTTAGGGAGATAACAATATGTGCAAAGGAAACCAGAAGTAAAGTCTTTCAGTAAAGGAAGGTAACAGGAGTGGGATTAGGAACTGGAATCAAAAACCTATTTCGTTGATACATCAGTTTCTGCTTTCTCACTTCCAACAACTGACTTTCTTTAGGTTAGAAACCTATTTTTCTGATCAAGGAGAATCCTCTTCCCTTCACTTTCTTTTCCCAGTTGAACTTTTTGTCCTTACTGTCTTATCACCCACAAGTCCTCAACCCACTATAATGCAGTCTCCTGCAACCAACTCAAACTTCCCATCAACACGTATCGTTGAGCCAGTGGAATTTTTTCTTTAGGTCTTTTTTACTCAGTGGTTGCAGAATTTGTCCCCGTTTTCTTCCCTCTGATTGTTTTTTTTGTTTGTTTGTTTGTTTGTTTGTTTGTTTTGAGGCACCAGGGATTGAACTCATAACCTTGCACCTGCCAGACAGGCGCTTAAGCCATGCTTAAGCCACTGAGTCAAACTCCAGGCCCTAGTTTTTTGAGGCAGGGTTGTACTATGTAGCTCAGGTCAGCCTTGTGCTTGTGGTGTAGCCCAAGCCGGCCTCGAGCTCACAATGCTCCTCCTACCTCAGCCTCCCTAGTGCTGGGATTAAAGGCATGCGCCACCACGCCCAGCTTCTTCCCTCTGTTTTAAAACACACTTCTGACTTCTAGGATATACTTTCCTGCCTAACTTCAAATATTCCTCTTTTCCAACAACCAGCCCTTTCCTGACTACCAGATTGATCTAGGTACCTTTCCTTTGGTCTTTATCCTGACTACCTCTCTGCCACTGTATTTCCCATATTATTTTAAAATAGTATGTTCAAATTTGTATATATGTAATCATAAGATATCTAAAATGACTATACTACTAAGTGTATTAGTTATTGAAAAAGAACAGTTAATACTCATTGATTAGATCAATTTCACATGTCTGTATTTGTTAATCTAAACAACCCTTTTGAAGGTAACGATATGCAATATTGCAACCATTGTCAAATTCCTATCATTTTGTTTTGTAAGCCTATAATATTACTGTTTTGGATTTGTTCTTGTTGTTTGTCTCTTTTGCTTTTTATCTTTTCTGTGTCTTTTTTCTTTTAAATAAAAAAATAAAATAAAATAGTATGTTTATGGGCTGTCTCCAAAAATAAGCGAGCATATGATATATTTATCTGTATCCGCAGCTGTAACCTAGCATGAAGTCTGGAAGTTTGGAAGCTATAGGGCTTTTTTGTTGTTTTGCTCTACCCAATGGCAAGGAGAGGGCCAGCTTGGCTTTTGAACCGATCATGAGATGAGTTCATAGGAAAGTCTATCCAACTCAGTGCTCAGGTGGGTTTCCAGAGCTGTGTGCACCCTGCAGTGTGTGTGTTGGTGCAGCATGCTACTTCCAGGTGGGAAGTATTTCCAAACATCCTTCAGGGCTCTCATTTCTGGTGCTGAATCTGGAGGTAGTGTACTGTTAGTGCTCAAAGTCAGACAAACAGGGACAAACACGAACTCCTGGACAAAAGGAGTTTCTGGGCCTCCAGAACTGAGGCCCCTGTGCAGCAATGAACTAGATCCTTTAGGTGCAATTGAAAAATTCCTCTTTGACATTAACAGTGTAATTCCTTCTGGTAGAGGCAACTAAGTCTACAAGAAAAAAGGCAATAGATGAAATATTTGTCAATTCTCTTTGCATTTTTGATTCACCACTCTTAATTTTTTTCTCCCATCTTTTCTTTTGTCTTAAAGATGTGCTATATTTATCTCTCTTGCCTAATTTTAGATTGCAAACTGCAGGATAGAGTAGTGATTTGCATGTACAGCATCTCGCTGCAGGAGCCTAAGCCATCTACTGACATCAACATCACTCAATTAGCCTGTTTTTTTTTAATGAATAAATTCTAAGGCTCTCCAGAGAACTTGTTCTTTTGAACTTTACTAGATATATATATTTTCAGTTTATATCCGGGATATATTCGGAATTTATCCAGACTAATTTAAAATATCTTGTATAATGTAAAGCCAATTAAAATTGGCTGGTTTTATAAGAGACTTAGGTAATACTGAGAGATACATTTGAGATGGATAGTGAATAAACTCAGCATCTCTCTCCCAACTCAAGAGGCATTCTTTCTGTTGATCCTTAAAATTAAAAAAACTACATATATATTATATGTCTATGATAAGACCCAAACTGTAATGTTGTAGAAGATCAGCTACTTGCTCTTTTTGGTTTGCTAGGTTGGTGAGGCACATAGCCTACTCAAATTTATAAATTGTTTAGTCCATGTTCAGAAGGACTTCCTATAATGGATCCCACTCAGATTTTATTTTCTTCCATAATCACTATGTATTTTCCTCATGCCCACCAAGAAGGAGAATGAGACTTACAAAAGAGTTTGAAGTTGGGTCTTGTCTCTAGATTGTGTGTCAGATGATGTAACCTAACTTTAGTTTTGGGAAAGTGGCGGCCAAGTAAGAAGACATGAATCCCAAGCCAGAGACCCAATTAGAGTCATAAACCCAGACTCATTAACAGAGAAAATGCTGGGGGCGGGGGGCGTATAATTAATGCCTTTGCTGTAGAAGAGAATAGGAAACTCAGAAATCTCAAAACACTATGGTTTCTTACAAAGTGCCCTTCTAAGAGCACATCCATTTGTATTACACCAGTATACCTGTACTGATTGTTTAATATGACCAAGCAGCTGTTACCTCCCTAATAGGATTATTATGATTTACATAAGATAATATATGAAAACTTACATGGCATAAAGTGCAGTGCTACCGTTAGTATTGAGGATCTCCTATTTCTCTAAATATAATCACTTATTAGTTGATTTGGTAGATAGCAAATTCAGACTTGTGGCAAAAGTATTAAATGGAAACATGCACAAGATACAAAAGCTACAACTGTTAACTGTCTTTGTAAACTAGTTTAGAGAACAGAAAAATGCATTGACCACATTGAGACAGTGTTAAATAGCCCATGCGTCATGCATAACAAAAAAACTAAGTTACTGTCCCATGAAAGGGGTCCATGGGAGGAAACTCTAAAATGAATTACACTCCAGGACCATTGTTCTTAAGGGATAAATTACTTAAGTACCTAATTTAAGATAAAAAGAATAAATTGCATTTCAGCAGAATAGAAGAAATTTTATTAAGAGTTAATATGTACCGTGCATAAATATTTATTGAACCTGGGTAATTTTATTGCCTCTTCACACAACCCTATCAGGCAGGAAACTATGGCACTGCCAGTCAATAAACCAAGGCTGAGGAAGTGGAGCCACTGTGATGCAAAGACAGGCAAGTGCCAGTTTCAGAAGACAGGGTCTTTGATGTGGGAATTAAGGAGGGACAAGTACTTGGAATAATGAGAGGAGAGGGGATTGTGAGGTGGGGGAAATAGCATCAAGACTGTCTCGTAGGGGAGGATAAGCAGTGTGTGCTGAGTGTGCTGGAATCCCACGGTCAAAACGCGCTGTGGCCGGGTGGGGCACGGGGGTAGCAAAGGCAGGTGCGAGAGAAGGCAAGCACAAAACACGTTAGGGCTTGCGAACGGGAAAGACTGATCGGGACGTGCATGAAAAGGAAGCACAGGGTCGGATCTTTTGTGCTTACGTTTTTTTCCGTAAGGTAATTCTGGCGGTGGTGTGAAAGCACAGGATTTGAAAGATGAAAGACAAAGGGACCAATTAAGGTGTTCTTGGAATGGTGTCACTTTGATCTTCCTGGAAGCGAAGGCAGAGAAAACAAACTCTTACTGTTTAATGAAAAGAAACTCAAGAGGTTTATTTAGGAAGACTAACCCTTTTCCCTACCGTAAACTACTGCGTAGCTCCTTATATAAAGAAATGTAATATCTTCATTCAAGGATCAAGTATTTATTTAGGCCTGCAGTGTGTGCTAAGACATTGCCCATAACATATTAGAGCTTGTGATATTTCTGCCCTCTTGGAGCTTACTTTTGAGAGAATTGGACAATTGTTTCAAATGGAAAACTTTTACTAAAATGCGGGAACAATTTTTATGTGAATGTTGTCTTTTTTTTTTTTTCCAACTCTCAGTAGTGGCTAATTACAATCTAGTAAAGCTGTTGTTGTTGAAAGCCAGTTAGACATAAAGGGTCCCAATCTGTAGGAACTGATGGTGGGTATAGCCCTTAGGCCTCGGATCCAATTGTTGGCGGTTCCTCCTGGACTTTATGAAAAAGCTGGATTGAAGTTGCTTTCAAATTGAAGTCTCTAAACCAGGCATGGTGGCACATGCCTTTAATCCCAGCACTCAGGAGGCTGAGGCAGGAAGATCATTGTCACTTCCAGACCAGTCTAGACTACAAAGTGAATTCAAGGTGAACCTGAACTGCATAGTGAGACCCTGTCTCAAAAAATAGGGCCAGGGATTTAGCTCAGTGGCCTAAGCACTTGCCTGGCAGGTGGGAGATTGTGAGTTCAATCCCTGGTACTAAAAAAAAAAAATAAAAACCAAACAGACACACAAACAAACAAAAAAAATGGAAGTCTCTTGTAGGTGACTAAAGGACAGCTACCCTGAATCGGTGATTAAAAAGAAGTGTATATATTAACACATATGTCTATATACTTTGTGCATTCAATATGTATTTACCGAGTAATATGTTAAGCATCTTCAAACAAGGCAGATACAAAAACAGACAAGAGAATTTCTACCTCGAAGAGTGTGTAATAACATCAACATCATAGAATTCACCTGTGGGTTTTTTTTAATTCTAGTAAATGGACTGCAAAGTTCTCTAGAAATTTTGACTGCTTCAAGTTCCTTGGAGATTCATAAGTAATTTTTGAGATACTGCCACTCCCTAGGCTATGTCTGGAATAACGGATAAGAAGAGTAAGAAACGTTGCACTCT